>JAVJHS010000053.1:0-98958 GCA_032873175.1 Leptopilina drosophilae | reverse complement strand
TGGACAAGTTAAAAGTAAATGGTACAGGTATCGATGAAGATTAAATTGACGTTTGACTATGCAAATTGGTGACGTTATCGGTTCACGAAACTAGACAGGTGATTTGATGTAAAAATTAACTTCTTGTATAATTTTTGGCTTTTACTAAAACGAGACTCAAAGAAGATACTTGTTGACAATTCGAAACCAGTTAACTTGAAGGCGTTTCCTGATCTGACAAATTCGACTAGGGTGGAATCTGATATATGGTTCCTTACAAGCGGCCCATATGATAACACTATCCACTTTAATTACTTTCGGGATCAATTTTCTCTTATTGATTTATTTTTGGCACATGGGATTAGTTCCTGTACTAAGCAGGTAAGTGATCCAATAGAAGGATGATGAAATACTGATAAGCAGATTTGGTTTCTGCTGTTCACATGTAAAACTGTTTGATCAATTTTGCTTCATTTTACAAGATACAAGGATTCAATAGTTTGACTTTGAAAAATATTGTTTTATAAATGTAAAGTATAAATACGTCGTGATGATGTGACAGTATTTGTAGTCTAACAATGATTTATAGTGTATTTACACGTTCAAATAAAAACTACATTTACAAAGAAAATAACCCATGACAACTTACAATTAGATTTTTATTTAATTATAGAAACAGAAATCTTTAAGCTAAAACTAAATTCAATAAATATGTTGCTTGAGAGTCCATAGATTTTTTCTCCATCTTTCAAGTGACCGATTAAAACATTGCCGTTGGCAATGTGTGTGTGCACGATATAACGTGTAATAATTAAATATTACTCACGCTTAATTGTAATTGCTGCTCGCAAGTACGGTGGCGCGGGCTTAATCTCGATAATCTACACGAGATCAACCTGGAGGGCTTCCCTTAATTCAACTGGACGTGGTCGTTAAAACTGGATCGAGAAGTGATTATGGGAGTGGTAACTATTGGCGAATGAAGCAAAAAAAAGGTAAAGAAAACTATCAAAGAAATTAATGACAATCTGGCATATTATACGTTACGATGCTATTAAAACAGTGCTATCATCTGCACCTACTCCCTCTTGGTTTTTAGGTGCGATCAACAACTAATTCTACATGGAATTCTTGGTTTATATGCAACCTCTTGAATTGACCTCATATTATAAAAGATCATTTTTATCCAATTTTTCCCTAACGAGAAAATAAAATCTAATTTATCAGCACGCTTTGATGTTCCGTGTTGAACGAAAGGAATCTGACATAATTGCATGTTTGGCATTTCCGCAGTGCTTTTAGTGTGAGAAAATAGAAACAAAGTTGTATCTCGATCAAGAAAAGAGGGGTTCTTAGATCGTGATGCTCGGGGAAGTTTGTCGATATTGGTGTCCAATGAGGTGTGAACAACAGTGGGTGAATGAACCTCCATACCTATATTGTAATCTATATACCAATAAACGATTATAAGAATCAGGAAATCAACAAAAAAAGTTTTTGCAAACCAATCGCCGTAGGAAGTAAATACAACAGATGTTTTAAAGTGCCGCTGCAATAGTATATACTGCCTCAATGAACATTACTACCTACCTACTGTCACTCGATGTTACCACTCGATATGAATACAACGGTATGCTGATTCCTAATCGTGAATTAGACACGTGTGCATAGATAAGGAGTGGAAAATAAGCAGGAGATTATTTGCTACACTTTACGACACCTGTATCGCTTACAAGCATTTCTATTGCACATACAACTCTTCTTGTGCAATTTATAATTATCGTATTTCGTCTAAGCCTCTAGATATAATCCTCTCAAAGGTGGTTATAACAAAATTTTCTTTCCTGTCTACATATTCCCTCTAATTTTACTGTCAAAATAGTGGAAATTATCTAAAAGCGATCGTGTGCTGAAGATTATATACAAATGTATGTCTAATTGCAAGATAAGGTGCAAACAATCGTAAAAGATTAAAATGTGTATAAAGGACTATGGATAATCACCTGAAGATTGTGCATCTGAAGATGCACATTTTCAATCGGTGCCCCATTGAAGACCTTAAAGAACTCACTAATGAATCATTATTCTATATCTATATGGAATTGGTTCGCAAATGTATATATGTAGTGAAATAACCTCTTCCGCTATCGGCAGAAAAGTTATCGTCTAACAAGTTGTACCCTATAGAAACATAGTAATTCTTACCCAAGATAAGAGGACGACGGGAGTAGCGTTTTGTGAGGGCATATAGCGGCTTTACAGCATTATCCGCAACTATCTCAAACTCCCCTCTCTCTCCCAGTAAAGCGGCGACTCAGAAACGCTCGCGGATACAATCAATGTGACGGAAGAACAATACTCTAGGAAGGCTATTCCCCTTAACGGATTTTACTTCCTTCTTCTAATTATTTACATATTGGTGAAAACTTGTTAAATAAAAATATATTCAGAACATTTTTGCAGCAGTTTAATAATATTTCACACGAGCAATCCTAATAGTAACTTTCGAAAAAACAATTTTCTTGCATTTTTTAAAACTTTAGGGTATTATATTGAAAAAATCAATTAAATCATTTATAGCAAATCCCGTCTAAAAATGGAAGCGAATTCTGACAAACTGATTTCCTGCTGCAAAATGGTCCAATATAATAAAATTCTCTGATATATATCTCAAATAAAACACTTGTCAAATTGTGTCACTACTTCTTTTGGAACTCCGCAAGTAAGTGTCGATCCATCTGATTATCCCTTGTAGATCTCCTCATTATCAATTTATTTTCTAGTTTTTCTTTCATAATTTTTAGAAGAACTCTTCTTTCTTATTCTCACTTCACAAAAAGCAAAACAGGCCTATGACAAGAAAGAGACAGACTAATTATTCTCTATGTATTGAATAGGTTTTTTCTACACACGAGATATTAATTAATTTACTTCTTTGAAATTTATTAATTTTATGTTCATTTATTATGAATTAGTTTTTGATTATTAAAATTCTGATTCAGTCATAATTTAACCCTGTAATGAAATACTGTAATTCTAATTCACTTTAGATTCAACGACAGAGTTGAATTTTAATGTAAAAATCAATTAGTAAAAAGTGAAAGTAGTTATTAGAAGTGATAAAGATTAAAACATTGAGAGGCGGATGGAAAAGATGCAGCACCTGGATGAAGGAGAGTAGGCATCGTAGTCTGTTTGCAAAATAGGTGTGGGGGAAGGTTGATGTAGAATCGTGGCAAGTACGTGTTATCGAGTTTCGCTAGAGCACGAATATTCCCGTCACGTGCGGCGCGTTATGAATGATAATTTCTTGACCAGAACCATAAACTATTAATTACATTGGACTCCCTGGCGTCTTGATAATCAGAAGCTACTATCGCACAGTCGCATAGTATGCGCATGCTAAACATGATCTGGGCACACATATAAAGCTATATACTTGAAACAACATTGGGACCCCGAGGGAGCTCACTCTTGCGACAATATGTTTTCCGTCAACCAGACCTCATCCCCATGTTGCATACCGAAGGAAATGTAAGAGAACTTGAATCTTTGCCCACCTACGTGAAATGCATTCCAAAATATTTCCTACTCTGTAACGATAATTTGTATTCACTTATGAAAATGGTCAATCAGAGAGAATAAAACGTTTATTATTTTTTAACATACACGCAGAAGAAAAGTTATATCTATTTTAACTAATTTTTAGTTACCCTATACAACTCAATTGCTATATGAATAGCAAATATTCTGTTACAGCCATCACAGTTAATAATTACGCTATAAAAGTTAACATACAGTAAGAGTCTTTACACTAAAGACAAAAAATTTAGTTACATTTTTACCATAGGAAAAGATCAGTATTTAGAGAGATTCAATTTGATTAGCCACTAATAAAAGTCGACTGATTACAAAAGTAATTAATTAAAGTACATAGAATCACATTGTCCAAGTTCATTTCAGTAATTATTTCCAAAAATCGCTGAAGTATATTTGGATGAAGTAAGTATATGTCACAAAGATAGGGAACCATCTTGGACACCAAGAGGGGAAATCACAACGTATCTTCCTTTTACGCATCTGAATGTGCACCACCGAGGTGGAATTTTGATTAACAGTAAAACAAACAACTACTAAAGATAACTTCTTTTTGGAAATCATTCTACTACCTGAGTGTTACATATAACGCTCTGTGTTGTCAATACAGTGTTTATACATATTAGGGTTATTCTTTTTTGGTCGATATTTCCAAATCTTTTGGTTTCACCTCAAAAAATTAATCAGGTTATAACAAAAATTTTCAAGAAAGAACGATGCTGCAAAATGGTCAAAATTTGCCCCCGAAGGGGATTGTAAATGAAGTATATGTTTTTATAGATTTTGACCTGCTGAATCCGAAAATCACCCTTAGAAAGTCCTAAACCTTAGGGAAAGGGTTGAAAAACCACCCTTAACTCAGAGATACTGCTTTAAATAAAAAACAGTAAAATATGATAAAATTATGTAAATAAGAAATGTTTACACTATAATTTAATAAAAGAAGGTAACAGTAATAACAACCGCAGAATTTAAATTAAGATTACGACCCTTGCAGTTTAAAAAACTACCCCCTCATACTTATGCCAAAACTTTAAATAAATATTTGATATAGTGATAATTAATTTATTGCCATCAATAAAGAAAACACATAAAATATTCAAACCACTTTCAGTGGTTGGACCTGATCACCCTGATCTTCATTGATTGGGAAACGATGTATCTTACTTTCAGTTGTTGGACCTGATAACTCTGATCTTCATTGATTGGGCAACGATGTATCTTACCTTCAGTGGTTGGGCCTGATCACTCTGATCTTCAATGATTGGGCAGCGATGTATCTTACCTTCAGTGGTTAGACCTGATAACTCTGATCTTCATTGATTGGGCAACGATGTATCTTACCTTCAGTGGTTAGACCTGATAACTCTGATCTTCATTGATTGGGCAACGATGTATCTTACCTTCAGTGGTTAGACCTGATCACCCTGATCTTCAATGATTGGGCAGCGATGTATCTTACCTTCAGTGGTTGGACCTGATAACCCTGATCTTCAATGATTGGGCAACGATGTATCTTACATTCAGTGGTTGGACCTGACCACCCTGATCTTCATTGATTGGGAAACGATGTATCTTACTTTCAGTTGTTGGACCTGATAACTCTGATCTTCATTGATTGGGCAACGATGTATCTTACCTTCAGTGGTTGGACCTGATAACCCTGATCTTCAATGATTGGGCAACGATGTATCTTACATTCAGTGGTTGGACCTGATAACTCTGATTTTCATTGATTGGGCAACGATGTATCTTACCTTCAGTGGTTGGACCTGATAACCCTGATCTTCAATGATTGGGCAACGATGTATCTTACATTCAGTGGTTGGACCTGACCACCCTGATCTTCATTGATTGGGAAACGATGTATCTTACTTTCAGTTGTTGGACCTGATAACTCTGATCTTCATTGATTGGGCAACGATGTATCTTACCTTCAGTGGTTGGACCTGATAACCCTGATCTTCAATGATTGGGCAACGATGTATCTTACATTCAGTGGTTGGACCTGATAACTCTGATTTTCATTGATTGGGCAACGATGTATCTTACCTTCAGTGGTTGGACCTGATCACCCTGATCTTCAATGATTGGGCAACGATGTATCTTACCTTCAGTGGTTGGACCTGATCACCCTGATCTTCAATGATTGGGCAACGATGTATTTTTGCTTCAGTGGTTGGACCTGATAACTCTGATCTTCAATGATTGGGCAACGATGTATCTTACATTCAGTGGTTGGACCTGACCACCCTGATCTTCATTGATTAAGAAACGATGTATCTTACCTTCAGTGGTTGGACCTGATCACCCTGATCTTCAATGATTGGGCAGCGATGTATCTTACCTTCAGTGGTTGGATCTGATAACTCTGATCTTCATTGATTGGGCAACGATGTATCTTACCTTCAGTGGTTAGACCTGATAACTCTGATCTTCATTGACTGGACAACGATGTATCTTACCTTCAGTGGTTGGACCTGATAACTCTGATCTTCATTGATTGGGCAACGATGTATCTTACCTTCAGTGGTTGGACCTGATCACCCTGATCTTCAATGATTGGGCAACGATGTATCTTACATTCAGTGGTTGGACCTGACCACCCTGATCTTCATTGATTAAGAAACGATGTATCTTACCTTCAGTGGTTGGACCTGATCACTCTGATCTTCAATGATTGGGCAGCGATGTATCTTACCTTCAGTGGTTGGACCTGATAACTCTGATCTTCATTGATTGGGCAACGATGTATCTTACCTTCAGTGGTTAGACCTGATAACTCTGATCTTCAATGATTGGGCAACGATGTATCTTACCTTCAGTGGTTGGACCTGATCACCCTGGTCTTCATTGATTGGGCAACGATGTATCTTACCTTCAGTGGTTAGACCTGATCACCCTGATCTTCAATGATTGGGCAACGATGTATCTTACCTTCAGTGGTTGGACCTGATCACCCTGATCTTCAATGATTGGGCAACGATGTATCTTACCTTCAGTGGTTGGACCTGATCACCCTGATCTTCAATGATTGGGCAACGATGTATCTTACCTTCAGTGGTTGGACCTGATCACCCTGATCTTCAATGATTGGGCAACGATGTATTTTTGCTTCAGTGGTTGGACCTGATAACCCTGATCTTCAATGATTGGGCAACGATGTATCTTACATTCAGTGGTTGGACCTGACCACCCTGATCTTCATTGATTAAGAAACGATGTATCTTACCTTCAGTGGTTGGACCTGATCACCCTGATCTTCAATGATTGGGCAGCGATGTATCTTACCTTCAGTGGTTAGACCTGATAACTCTGATCTTCATTGATTGAGCAACGATGTATCTTACCTTCAGTGGTTAGACCTGATAACTCTGATTTTCATTGATTGGGCAACGATGTATCTTACCTTCAGTGGTTGGACCTGATAACTCTGATCTTCATTGATTGGGCAACGATGTATCTTACCTTCAGTGGTTGGACCTGATCACCCTGATCTTCAATGATTGGGCAACGATGTATCTTACATTCAGTGGTTGGACCTGACCACCCTGATCTTCATTGATTAAGAAACGATGTATCTTACCTTCAGTGGTTGGACCTGATCACTCTGATCTTCAATGATTGGGCAGCGATGTATCTTACCTTCAGTGGTTGGACCTGATAACTCTGATCTTCATTGATTGGGCAACGATGTATCTTACCTTCAGTGGTTAGACCTGATAACTCTGATCTTCATTGATTGGGCAACGATGTATCTTACCTTCAGTGGTTAGACCTGATAACTCTGATCTTCATTGATTGGGCAACGATGTATCTTACCTTCAGTGGTTGGACCTGATCACCCTGATCTTCAATGATTGGGCAGCGATGTATCTTACCTTCAGTGGTTAGACCTGATAACTCTGATCTTCATTGATTGGGCAACGATGTATCTTACCTTCAGTGGTTAGACCTGATAACTCTGATCTTCAATGATTGGGCAGCGATGTATCTTACCTTCAGTGGTTGGACCTGATAACTCTGATCTTCATTGATTGGGCAACGATGTATCTTACCTTCAATGGTTAGACCTGATAACTCTGATCTTCATTGATTGGGCAACGATGTATCTTACCTTCAGTGGTTAGACCTGATAACTCTGATCTTCATTGATTGGGCAACGATGTATCTTACCTTCAGTGGTTAGACCTGATAACTCTGATCTTCATTGATTGGGCAACGATGTATCTTACCTTCAGTGGTTAGACCTGATAACTCTGATCTTCATTGATTGGGCAACGATGTATCTTACCTTCAGTGGTTGGACCTGATCACCCTGATCTTCAATGATTGGGCAGCGATGTATCTTACCTTCAGTGGTTAGACCTGATAACTCTGATCTTCATTGATTGGGCAACGATGTATCTTACCTTCAGTGGTTAGACCTGATCACCCTGATCTTCAATGATTGGGCAGCGATGTATCTTACCTTCAGTGGTTGGACCTGATAACTCTGATCTTCATTGATTGGGCAACGATGTATCTTACCTTCAGTGGTTAGACCTGATAACTCTGATCTTCATTGATTGGGCAACGATGTATCTTACCTTCAGTGGTTAGACCTGATAACTCTGATTTTCATTGATTGGGCAACGATGTATCTTACCTTCAGTGGTTGGACCTGATAACTCTGATCTTCATTGATTGGGCAACGAGGTATCTTACCTTCAGTGGTTGAACCTGATCACCCTGGTCTTCATTGATTGGGCAACGATGTATCTTACCTTCAGTGGTTAGACCTGATCACCCTGATCTTCATTGATTGGGCATCGATGTATCTTACCTTCAGTGGTTTGACCTGATAACTCTGATCTTCATTGATTGGGCAACGATGTATCTTACCTTCAGTGGTTGGACCTGATAACTCTGATCTTCATTGATTGGGCAACGATGTATCTTACCTTCAGTGGTTAGACCTGATAACTCTGATCTTCATTGATTGGGCAACGATGTATCTTACCTTCAGTGGTTGGACCTGATCACCCTGATCTTCATTGATTGGGCAGCGATGTATCTTACCTTCAGTGGTTAGACCTGATAACTCTGATCTTCATTGATTGGGCAACGATGTATCTTACCTTCAGTGGTTAGACCTGATAACTCTGATCTTCATTGATTGGGCAGCGATGTATCTTACCTTCAGTGGTTAGACCTGATAACTCTGATCTTCATTGATTGGGCAACGATGTATCTTACCTTCAGTGGTTAGACCTGATAACTCTGATCTTCATTGATTGGGCAACGATGTATCTTACCTTCAGTGGTTAGACCTGATAACTCTCATTTTCATTGATTGGGCAACGATGTATCTTACCTTCAGTGGTTGGACCTGATAACTCTGATCTTCATTGATTGGGCAACGATGTATCTTACCTTCAGTGGTTGAACCTGATCACTCCTGCTCTTCATTGATTGGGCAACGATGGATCTTACCTTCAGTGGTTAGACCTGATCACCCTGATCTTCAATGATTGGGCAACGATGTATCTTACCTTCAGTGGTTGGACCTGATAACTCTGATCTTCATTGATTGGGCAACGATGTATCTTACCTTCAGTGGTTAGACCTGATAACTCTGATCTTCATTGATTGGGCAACGATGTATCTTACCTTCAGTGGTTAGACCTGATAACTCTGATTTTCATTGATTGGGCAACGATGTATCTTACCTTCAGTGGTTGGACCTGATAACTCTGATCTTCATTGATTGGGCAACGATGTATCTTACCTTCAGTGGTTGAACCTGATCACTCTGATCTTCATTGATTGGGCAACGATGTATCTTACCTTCAGTGGTTGGACCTGATCACCCTGATCTTCAATGATTGGGCAACGATGTATTTTTGCTTCAGTGGTTGGACCTGATCACCCTGATCTTCAATGATTGGGCAACGATGTATTTTTGCTTCAGTGGTTGGACCTGATAACCCTGATCTTCAATGATTGGGCAACGATGTATCTTACATTCAGTGGTTGGACCTGACCACCCTGATCTTCATTGATTAAGAAACGATGTATCTTACCTTCAGTGGTTGGACCTGATCACCCTGATCTTCAATGATTGGGCAGCGATGTATCTTACCTTCAGTGGTTAGACCTGATAACTCTGATCTTCATTGATTGGGCAACGATGTATCTTACCTTCAGTGGTTAGACCTGATCACCCTGATCTTCAATGATTGGGCAGCGATGTATCTTACCTTCAGTGGTTGGACCTGATAACTCTGATCTTCATTGATTGGGCAACGATGTATCTTACCTTCAGTGGTTAGACCTGATCACCCTGATCTTCAATGATTGGGCAGCGATGTATCTTACCTTCAGTGGTTGGACCTGATAACTCTGATCTTCATTGATTGGGCAACGATGTATCTTACCTTCAGTGGTTGAACCTGATCACCCTGATCTTCAATGATTGGGCAACGATGTATCTTACCTTCAGTGGTTGGACCTGATCACCCTGATCTTCAATGATTGGGCAACGATGTATCTTACCTTCAGTGGTTGAACCTGATCACCCTGATCTTCAATGATTGGGCAACGATGTATCTTACCTTCAGTGGTTGGACCTGATCACCCTGATCTTCAATGATTGGGCAACGATGTATTTTTGCTTCAGTGGTTGGACCTGATAACCCTGATCTTCAATGATTGGGCAACGATGTATCTTACATTCAGTGGTTGGACCTGACCACCCTGATCTTCATTGATTAAGAAACGATGTATCTTACCTTCAGTGGTTGGACCTGATCACCCTGATCTTCAATGATTGGGCAGCGATGTATCTTACCTTCAGTGGTTAGACCTGATAACTCTGATCTTCATTGATTGGGCAACGATGTATCTTACCTTCAGTGGTTAGACCTGATAACTCTGATTTTCATTGATTGGGCAACGATGTATCTTACCTTCAGTGGTTGGACCTGATAACTCTGATCTTCATTGATTGGGCAACGATGTATCTTACCTTCAGTGGTTGGACCTGATCACCCTGATCTTCAATGATTGGGCAACGATGTATCTTACATTCAGTGGTTGGACCTGATAACTCTGATCTTCATTGATTGGGCAACGATGTATCTTACCTTCAGTGGTTAGACCTGATAACTCTGATCTTCATTGATTGGGCAACGATGTATCTTACCTTCAGTGGTTAGACCTGATAACTCTGATCTTCATTGATTGGGCAACGATGTATCTTACCTTCAGTGGTTGGACCTGATCACCCTGATCTTCAATGATTGGGCAGCGATGTATCTTACCTTCAGTGGTTAGACCTGATAACTCTGATCTTCATTGATTGGGCAACGATGTATCTTACCTTCAGTGGTTAGACCTGATCACCCTGATCTTCAATGATTGGGCAGCGATGTATCTTACCTTCAGTGGTTGGACCTGATAACTCTGATCTTCATTGATTGGGCAACGATGTATCTTACCTTCAGTGGTTAGACCTGATAACTCTGATCTTCATTGATTGGGCAACGATGTATCTTACCTTCAGTGGTTAGACCTGATAACTCTGATTTTCATTGATTGGGCAACGATGTATCTTACCTTCAGTGGTTGGACCTGATAACTCTGATCTTCATTGATTGGGCAACGATGTATCTTACCTTCAGTGGTTAGACCTGATCACCCTGATCTTCAATGATTGGGCAGCGATGTATCTTACCTTCAGTGGTTGGACCTGATAACTCTGATCTTCATTGATTGGGCAACGATGTATCTTACCTTCAGTGGTTAGACCTGATAACTCTGATCTTCATTGATTGGGCAACGATGTATCTTACCTTCAGTGGTTAGACCTGATAACTCTGATTTTCATTGATTGGGCAACGATGTATCTTACCTTCAGTGGTTGGACCTGATAACTCTGATCTTCATTGATTGGGCAACGATGTATCTTACCTTCAGTGGTTGAACCTGATCACCCTGGTCTTCATTGATTGGGCAACGATGTATCTTACCTTCAGTGGTTAGACCTGATCACCCTGATCTTCAATGATTGGGCAGCGATGTATCTTACCTTCAGTGGTTGGACCTGATAACTCTGATCTTCATTGATTGGGCAACGATGTATCTTACCTTCAGTGGTTAGACCTGATAACTCTGATCTTCATTGATTGGGCAACGATGTATCTTACCTTCAGTGGTTAGACCTGATAACTCTGATCTTCATTGATTGGGCAACGATGAATCTTACCTTCAGTGGTTGGACCTGATCACCCTGATCTTCAATGATTGGGCAGCGATGTATCTTACCTTCAGTGGTTAGACCTGATAACTCTGATCTTCATTGATTGGGCAACGATGTATCTTACCTTCAGTGGTTAGACCTGATCACCCTGATCTTCAATGATTGGGCAGCGATGTATCTTACCTTCAGTGGTTGGACCTGATAACTCTGATCTTCATTGATTGGGCAACGATGTATCTTACCTTCAGTGGTTAGACCTGATAACTCTGATCTTCATTGATTGGGCAACGATGTATCTTACCTTCAGTGGTTAGACCTGATAACTCTGATTTTCATTGATTGGGCAACGATGTATCTTACCTTCAGTGGTTGGACCTGATAACTCTGATCTTCATTGATTGGGCAACGATGTATCTTACCTTCAGTGGTTGAACCTGATCACCCTGGTCTTCATTGATTGGGCAACGATGTATCTTACCTTCAGTGGTTAGACCTGATCACCCTGATCTTCAATGATTGGGCAGCGATGTATCTTACCTTCAGTGGTTGGACCTGATAACTCTGATCTTCATTGATTGGGCAACGATGTATCTTACCTTCAGTGGTTAGACCTGATAACTCTGATCTTCATTGATTGGGCAACGATGTATCTTACCTTCAGTGGTTAGACCTGATAACTCTGATTTTCATTGATTGGGCAACGATGTATCTTACCTTCAGTGGTTGGACCTGATAACTCTGATCTTCATTGATTGGGCAACGATGTATCTTACCTTCAGTGGTTGAACCTGATCACCCTGATCTTCAATGATTGGGCAACGATGTATCTTACCTTCAGTGGTTGGACCTGATCACCCTGATCTTCAATGATTGGGCAACGATGTATTTTTGCTTCAGTGGGTGGACCTGATAACCCTGATCTTCAATGATTGGGCAACGATGTATCTTACATTCAGTGGTTGGACCTGACCACCCTGATCTTCATTGATTAAGAAACGATGTATCTTACCTTCAGTGGTTGGACCTGATCACCCTGATCTTCAATGATTGGGCAGCGATGTATCTTACCTTCAGTGGTTAGACCTGATAACTCTGATCTTCATTGATTGGGCAACGATGTATCTTACCTTCAGTGGTTAGACCTGATAACTCTGATTTTCATTGATTGGGCAACGATGTATCTTACCTTCAGTGGTTGGACCTGATAACTCTGATCTTCATTGATTGGGCAACGATGTATCTTACCTTCAGTGGTTGGACCTGATCACCCTGATCTTCAATGATTGGGCAACGATGTATCTTACATTCAGTGGTTGGACCTGACCACCCTGATCTTCATTGATTAAGAAACGATGTATCTTACCTTCAGTGGTTGGACCTGATCACTCTGATCTTCAATGATTGGGCAGCGATGTATCTTACCTTCAGTGGTTGGACCTGATAACTCTGATCTTCATTGATTGGGCAACGATGTATCTTACCTTCAGTGGTTAGACCTGATAACTCTGATCTTCATTGATTGGGCAACGATGTATCTTACCTTCAGTGGTTAGACCTGATAACTCTGATCTTCATTGATTAGGCAACGATGTATCTTACCTTCAGTGGTTGGACCTGATCACCCTGATCTTCAATGATTGGGCAGCGATGTATCTTACCTTCAGTGGTTAGACCTGATAACTCTGATCTTCATTGATTGGGCAACGATGTATCTTACCTTCAGTGGTTAGACCTGATAACTCTGATCTTCAATGATTGGGCAGCGATGTATCTTACCTTCAGTGGTTGGACCTGATAACTCTGATCTTCATTGATTGGGCAACGATGTATCTTACCTTCAGTGGTTAGACCTGATAACTCTGATCTTCATTGATTGGGCAACGATGTATCTTACCTTCAGTGGTTAGACCTGATAACTCTGATCTTCATTGATTGGGCAACGATGTATCTTACCTTCAGTGGTTAGACCTGATAACTCTGATCTTCATTGATTGGGCAACGATGTATCTTACCTTCAGTGGTTAGACCTGATAACTCTGATCTTCATTGATTGGGCAACGATGTATCTTACCTTCAGTGGTTGGACCTGATCACCCTGATCTTCAATGATTGGGCAGCGATGTATCTTACCTTCAGTGGTTAGACCTGATAACTCTGATCTTCATTGATTGGGCAACGATGTATCTTACCTTCAGTGGTTAGACCTGATCACCCTGATCTTCAATGATTGGGCAGCGATGTATCTTACCTTCAGTGGTTGGACCTGATAACTCTGATCTTCATTGATTGGGCAACGATGTATCTTACCTTCAGTGGTTAGACCTGATAACTCTGATCTTCATTGATTGGGCAACGATGTATCTTACCTTCAGTGGTTAGACCTGATAACTCTGATTTTCATTGATTGGGCAACGATGTATCTTACCTTCAGTGGTTGGACCTGATAACTCTGATCTTCATTGATTGGGCAACGATGTATCTTACCTTCAGTGGTTGGACCTGATAACTCTGATCTTCATTGATTGGGCAACGATGTATCTTACCTTCAGTGGTTTGACCTGATAACCCTGATCTTCAATGATTGGGCAACGATGTATCTTACCTTCAGTGGTTGGACCTGATAACTCTGATCTTCATTGATTGGGCAACGATGTATCTTACCTTCAGTGGTTAGACCTGATAACTCTGATCTTCATTGATTGGGCAACGATGTATCTTACCTTCAGTGGTTAGACCTGATAACTCTGATCTTCATTGATTGGGCAACGATGTATCTTACCTTCAGTGGTTGGACCTGATAACTCTGATCTTCATTGATTGGGCAACGATGTATCTTACCTTCAGTGGTTAGACCTGATAACTCTGATCTTCATTGATTGGGCAACGATGTATCTTACCTTCAGTGGTTAGACCTGATCACCCTGATCTTCAATGATTGGGCAGCGATGTATCTTACCTTCAGTGGTTGGACCTGATAACTCTGATCTTCATTGATTGGGCAACGATGTATCTTACCTTCAGTGGTTAGACCTGATAACTCTGATCTTCATTGATTGGGCAACGATGTATCTTACCTTCAGTGGTTAGACCTGATAACTCTGATTTTCATTGATTGGGCAACGATGTATCTTACCTTCAGTGGTTGGACCTGATAACTCTGATCTTCATTGATTGGGCAACGATGTATCTTACCTTCAGTGGTTGGACCTGATCACCCTGATCTTCAATGATTGGGCAACGATGTATCTTACCTTCAGTGGTTAGACCTGATCACCCTGATCTTCAATGATTGGGCAACGATGTATCTTACCTTCAGTGGTTGGACCTGATAACTCTGATCTTCATTGATTGGGCAACGATGTATCTTACCTTCAGTGGTTAGACCTGATAACTCTGATCTTCATTGATTGGGCAACGATGTATCTTACCTTCAGTGGTTAGACCTGATAACTCTGATTTTCATTGATTGGGCAACGATGTATCTTACCTTCAGTGGTTGGACCTGATAACTCTGATCTTCATTGATTGGGCAACGATGTATCTTACCTTCAGTGGTTGAACCTGATCACCCTGATCTTCAATGATTGGGCAACGATGTATCTTACCTTCAGTGGTTGGACCTGATCACCCTGATCTTCAATGATTGGGCAACGATGTATCTTACCTTCAGTGGTTGGACCTGATCACCCTGATCTTCAATGATTGGGCAACGATGTATCTTACCTTCAGTGGTTGGACCTGATAACCCTGATCTTCAATGATTGGGCAACGATGTATCTTACATTCAGTGGTTGGACCTGATAACTCTGATCTTCATTGATTGGGCAACGATGTATCTTACCTTCAGTGGTTGGACCTGATAACTCTGATCTTCATTGATTGGGCAACGATGTATCTTACCTTCAGTGGTTAGACCTGATAACTCTGATTTTCATTGATTGGGCAACGATGTATCTTACCTTCAGTGGTTGGACCTGATCACCCTGATCTTCAATGATTGGGCAGCGATGTATCTTACCTTCAGTGGTTGGACCTGATAACTCTGATCTTCATTGATTGGGCAACGATGTATCTTACCTTCAGTGGTTAGACCTGACAACCCTGATCTTCAATGATTGGGCAACGATGTAACTTACCTTCAGTGGTTGGACCTGATAACCCTGATCTTCATTGATTGGGCAACGATGTATCTTACCTTCAGTGGTTGGACCTGATCACCCTGATCTTCAATGATTGGGCAACGATGTATCTTACCTTCAGTGGTTAGACCTGATAACTCTGATCTTCATTGATTGGGCAACGATGTATCTTACCTTCAGTGGTTAGACCTGATCACCCTGATCTTCAATGATTGGGCAGCGATGTATCTTACCTTCAGTGGTTGGACCTGATAACTCTGATCTTCATTGATTGGGCAACGATGTATCTTACCTTCAGTGGTTAGACCTGATAACTCTGATCTTCATTGATTGGGCAACGATGTATCTTACCTTCAGTGGTTAGACCTGATAACTCTGATTTTCATTGATTGGGCAACGATGTATCTTACCTTCAGTGGTTGGACCTGATAACTCTGATCTTCATTGATTGGGCAACGATGTATCTTACCTTCAGTGGTTGAACCTGATCACACTGATCTTCATTGATTGGGCAACGATTTATCTTACCTTCAGTGGTTAGACCTGATCACCCTGATCTTCAATGATTGGGCACCGATGTATCTTACCTTCAGTGGTTGGACCTGACCACCCTGATCTTCATTGATTGGGCAACGATGTATCTTACCTTCAGTGGTTAGACCTGATAACTCTGATCTTCATTGATTGGGCAACGATGTATCTTACCTTCAGTGGTTGGACCTGATCACCCTGATCTTCAATGATTGGGCAACGATGTATCTTACCTTCAGTGGTTGGACCTGATAACTCTGATCTTCATTGATTGGGCAACGATGTATCTTACCTTCAGTGGTTGGACCTGATCACCCTGATCTTCATTGATTGGGCAACGATGTATCTTACCTTCAGTGGTTGGACCTGATCACCCTGATCTTCAATGATTGGGCAACGATGTATCTTACCTTCAGTGGTTGGACCTGATAACCCTGATCTTCAATGATTGGGCAACGATGTATCTTACCTTCAGTGGTTGGACCTGATAACACTGATCTTCATTGATTGGGCAACGATGTATCTTACCTTCAGTGGTTGGACCTGATAACTCTGATCTTCATTGATTGGGCAACGATGTATCTTACCTTCAGTGGTTGGACCTGATCACCCTGATCTTCAATGATTGGGCAACGATGTATCTTACCTTCAGTGGTTAGACCTGATAACTCTGATCTTCATTGATTGGGCAACGATGTATCTTACCTTCAGTGGTTGGACCTGATCACCCTGATCTTCAATGATTGGGCAGCGATGTATCTTACCTTCAGTGGTTGGACCTGATAACTCTGATCTTCATTGATTGGGCAACGATGTATCTTACCTTCAGTGGTTAGACCTGATAACTCTGATCTTCATTGATTGGGCAACGATGTATCTTACCTTCAGTGGTTAGACCTGATAACTCTGATTTTCATTGATTGGGCAACGATGTATCTTACCTTCAGTGGTTGGACCTGATAACTCTGATCTTCATTGATTGGGCAACGATGTATCTTACCTTCAGTGGTTGGACCTGATCACCCTGATCTTCATTGATTGGGCAACGATGTATCTTACCTTCAGTGGTTAGACCTGATCACCCTGATCTTCAATGATTGGGCAGCGATGTATCTTACCTTCAGTGGTTGGACCTGATAACTCTGATCTTCATTGATTGGGCAACGATGTATCTTACCTTCAGTGGTTAGACCTGATAACTCTGATCTTCATTGATTGGGCAACGATGTATCTTACCTTCAGTGGTTAGACCTGATAACTCTGATCTTCATTGATTGGGCAACGATGTATCTTACCTTCAGTGGTTGGACCTGATCACCCTGATCTTCAATGATTGGGCAGCGATGTATCTTACCTTCAGTGGTTAGACCTGATAACTCTGATCTTCATTGATTGGGCAACGATGTATCTTACCTTCAGTGGTTAGACCTGATCACCCTGATCTTCAATGATTGGGCAGCGATGTATCTTACCTTCAGTGGTTGGACCTGATAACTCTGATCTTCATTGATTGGGCAACGATGTATCTTACCTTCAGTGGTTAGACCTGATAACTCTGATCTTCATTGATTGGGCAACGATGTATCTTACCTTCAGTGGTTAGACCTGATAACTCTGATTTTCATTGATTGGGCAACGATGTATCTTACCTTCAGTGGTTGGACCTGATAACTCTGATCTTCATTGATTGGGCAACGATGTATCTTACCTTCAGTGGTTGAACCTGATCACCCTGGTCTTCATTGATTGGGCAACGATGTATCTTACCTTCAGTGGTTAGACCTGATCACCCTGATCTTCAATGATTGGGCAGCGATGTATCTTACCTTCAGTGGTTGGACCTGATAACTCTGATCTTCATTGATTGGGCAACGATGTATCTTACCTTCAGTGGTTAGACCTGATAACTCTGATCTTCATTGATTGGGCAACGATGTATCTTACCTTCAGTGGTTAGACCTGATAACTCTGATCTTCATTGATTGGGCAACGATGTATCTTACCTTCAGTGGTTGGACCTGATAACTCTGATCTTCATTGATTGGGCAACGATGTATCTTACCTTCAGTGGTTGAACCTGATCACCCTGATCTTCAATGATTGGGCAACGATGTATCTTACCTTCAGTGGTTGGACCTGATCACCCTGATCTTCAATGATTGGGCAACGATGTATCTTACCTTCAGTGGTTGGACCTGATAACACTGATCTTCATTGATTGGGCAACGATGTATCTTACCTTCAGTGGTTGGACCTGATAACCCTGATCTTCAATGATTGGGCAACGATGTATCTTACATTCAGTGGTTGGACCTGACCACCCTGATCTTCATTGATTAAGAAACGATGTATCTTACCTTCAGTGGTTGGACCTGATCACCCTGATCTTCAATGATTGGGCAGCGATGTATCTTACCTTCAGTGGTTAGACCTGATAACTCTGATCTTCATTGATTGGGCAACGATGTATCTTACCTTCAGTGGTTAGACCTGATAACTCTGATTTTCATTGATTGGGCAACGATGTATCTTACCTTCAGTGGTTGGACCTGATAACTCTGATCTTCATTGATTGGGCAACGATGTATCTTACCTTCAGTGGTTGGACCTGATCACCCTGATCTTCAATGATTGGGCAACGATGTATCTTACATTCAGTGGTTGGACCTGACCACCCTGATCTTCATTGATTAAGAAACGATGTATCTTACCTTCAGTGGTTGGACCTGATCACTCTGATCTTCAATGATTGGGCAGCGATGTATCTTACCTTCAGTGGTTGGACCTGATAACTCTGATCTTCATTGATTGGGCAACGATGTATCTTACCTTCAGTGGTTAGACCTGATAACTCTGATCTTCATTGATTGGGCAACGATGTATCTTACCTTCAGTGGTTAGACCTGATAACTCTGATCTTCATTGATTAGGCAACGATGTATCTTACCTTCAGTGGTTGGACCTGATCACCCTGATCTTCAATGATTGGGCAGCGATGTATCTTACCTTCAGTGGTTAGACCTGATAACTCTGATCTTCATTGATTGGGCAACGATGTATCTTACCTTCAGTGGTTAGACCTGATAACTCTGATCTTCAATGATTGGGCAGCGATGTATCTTACCTTCAGTGGTTGGACCTGATAACTCTGATCTTCATTGATTGGGCAACGATGTATCTTACCTTCAGTGGTTAGACCTGATAACTCTGATCTTCATTGATTGGGCAACGATGTATCTTACCTTCAGTGGTTAGACCTGATAACTCTGATCTTCATTGATTGGGCAACGATGTATCTTACCTTCAGTGGTTAGACCTGATAACTCTGATCTTCATTGATTGGGCAACGATGTATCTTACCTTCAGTGGTTAGACCTGATAACTCTGATCTTCATTGATTGGGCAACGATGTATCTTACCTTCAGTGGTTGGACCTGATCACCCTGATCTTCAATGATTGGGCAGCGATGTATCTTACCTTCAGTGGTTAGACCTGATAACTCTGATCTTCATTGATTGGGCAACGATGTATCTTACCTTCAGTGGTTAGACCTGATAACTCTGATCTTCATTGATTGGGCAACGATGTATCTTACCTTCAGTGGTTGGACCTGATCACCCTGATCTTCAATGATTGGGCAGCGATGTATCTTACCTTCAGTGGTTAGACCTGATAACTCTGATCTTCATTGATTGGGCAACGATGTATCTTACCTTCAGTGGTTAGACCTGATCACCCTGATCTTCAATGATTGGGCAGCGATGTATCTTACCTTCAGTGGTTGGACCTGATAACTCTGATCTTCATTGATTGGGCAACGATGTATCTTACCTTCAGTGGTTAGACCTGATAACTCTGATCTTCATTGATTGGGCAACGATGTATCTTACCTTCAGTGGTTAGACCTGATAACTCTGATTTTCATTGATTGGGCAACGATGTATCTTACCTTCAGTGGTTGGACCTGATAACTCTGATCTTCATTGATTGGGCAACGATGTATCTTACCTTCAGTGGTTGAACCTGATCACCCTGGTCTTCATTGATTGGGCAACGATGTATCTTACCTTCAGTGGTTAGACCTGATCACCCTGATCTTCAATGATTGGGCAGCGATGTATCTTACCTTCAGTGGTTGGACCTGATAACTCTGATCTTCATTGATTGGGCAACGATGTATCTTACCTTCAGTGGTTAGACCTGATAACTCTGATCTTCATTGATTGGGCAACGATGTATCTTACCTTCAGTGGTTAGACCTGATAACTCTGATTTTCATTGATTGGGCAACGATGTATCTTACCTTCAGTGGTTGGACCTGATAACTCTGATCTTCATTGATTGGGCAACGATGTATCTTACCTTCAGTGGTTGAACCTGATCACCCTGATCTTCAATGATTGGGCAACGATGTATCTTACCTTCAGTGGTTGGACCTGATCACCCTGATCTTCAATGATTGGGCAACGATGTATTTTTGCTTCAGTGGTTGGACCTGATCACCCTGATCTTCAATGATTGGGCAACGATGTATTTTTGCTTCAGTGGTTGGACCTGATAACCCTGATCTTCAATGATTGGGCAACGATGTATCTTACATTCAGTGGTTGGACCTGACCACCCTGATCTTCATTGATTAAGAAACGATGTATCTTACCTTCAGTGGTTGGACCTGATCACCCTGATCTTCAATGATTGGGCAGCGATGTATCTTACCTTCAGTGGTTGGACCTGATCACCCTGATCTTCAATGATTGGGCAACGATGTATTTTTGCTTCAGTGGTTGGACCTGATAACACTGATCTTCAATGATTGGGAAACGATGTATCTTACATTCAGTGGTTGGACCTGACCACCCTGATCTTCATTGATTAAGAAACGATGTATCTTACCTTCAGTGGTTGGACCTGATCACCCTGATCTTCAATGATTGGGCAGCGATGTATCTTACCTTCAGTGGTTAGACCTGATAACTCTGATCTTCATTGATTGGGCAACGATGTATCTTACCTTCAGTGGTTAGACCTGATCACCCTGATCTTCAATGATTGGGCAGCGATGTATCTTACCTTCAGTGGTTGGACCTGATAACTCTGATCTTCATTGATTGGGCAACGATGTATCTTACCTTCAGTGGTTGAACCTGATCACCCTGATCTTCAATGATTGGGCAACGATGTATCTTACCTTCAGTGGTTGGACCTGATCACCCTGATCTTCAATGATTGGGCAACGATGTATCTTACCTTCAGTGGTTGAACCTGATCACCCTGATCTTCAATGATTGGGCAACGATGTATCTTACCTTCAGTGGTTGGACCTGATCACCCTGATCTTCAATGATTGGGCAACGATGTATTTTTGCTTCAGTGGTTGGACCTGATAACCCTGATCTTCAATGATTGGGCAACGATGTATCTTACATTCAGTGGTTGGACCTGACCACCCTGATCTTCATTGATTAAGAAACGATGTATCTTACCTTCAGTGGTGGGACCTGATCACCCTGATCTTCAATGATTGGGCAGCGATGTATCTTACCTTCAGTGGTTAGACCTGATAACTCTGATCTTCATTGATTGGGCAACGATGTATCTTACCTTCAGTGGTTAGACCTGATAACTCTGATTTTCATTGATTGGGCAACGATGTATCTTACCTTCAGTGGTTGGACCTGATAACTCTGATCTTCATTGATTGGGCAACGATGTATCTTACCTTCAGTGGTTGGACCTGATCACCCTGATCTTCAATGATTGGGCAACGATGTATCTTACATTCAGTGGTTGGACCTGACCACCCTGATCTTCATTGATTAAGAAACGATGTATCTTACCTTCAGTGGTTGGACCTGATCACTCTGATCTTCATTGATTGGGCAACGATGTATCTTACCTTCAGTGGTTAGACCTGATAACTCTGATCTTCATTGATTGGGCAACGATGTATCTTACCTTCAGTGGTTAGACCTGATAACTCTGATCTTCATTGATTGGGCAACGATGTATCTTACCTTCAGTGGTTAGACCTGATAACTCTGATCTTCATTGATTGGGCAACGATGTATCTTACCTTCAGTGGTTGGACCTGATCACCCTGATCTTCAATGATTGGGCAGCGATGTATCTTACCTTCAGTGGTTAGACCTGATAACTCTGATCTTCATTGATTGGGCAACGATGTATCTTACCTTCAGTGGTTAGACCTGATCACCCTGATCTTCAATGATTGGGCAGCGATGTATCTTACCTTCAGTGGTTGGACCTGATAACTCTGATCTTCATTGATTGGGCAACGATGTATCTTACCTTCAGTGGTTAGACCTGATAACTCTGATCTTCATTGATTGGGCAACGATGTATCTTACCTTCAGTGGTTAGACCTGATAACTCTGATTTTCATTGATTGGGCAACGATGTATCTTACCTTCAGTGGTTGGACCTGATAACTCTGATCTTCATTGATTGGGCAACGATGTATCTTACCTTCAGTGGTTGAACCTGATCACCCTGGTCTTCATTGATTGGGCAACGATGTATCTTACCTTCAGTGGTTAGACCTGATCACCCTGATCTTCAATGATTGGGCAGCGATGTATCTTACCTTCAGTGGTTGGACCTGATAACTCTGATCTTCATTGATTGGGCAACGATGTATCTTACCTTCAGTGGTTAGACCTGATAACTCTGATCTTCATTGATTGGGCAACGATGTATCTTACCTTCAGTGGTTAGACCTGATAACTCTGATCTTCATTGATTGGGCAACGATGAATCTTACCTTCAGTGGTTGGACCTGATCACCCTGATCTTCAATGATTGGGCAGCGATGTATCTTACCTTCAGTGGTTAGACCTGATAACTCTGATCTTCATTGATTGGGCAACGATGTATCTTACCTTCAGTGGTTAGACCTGATCACCCTGATCTTCAATGATTGGGCAGCGATGTATCTTACCTTCAGTGGTTGGACCTGATAACTCTGATCTTCATTGATTGGGCAACGATGTATCTTACCTTCAGTGGTTAGACCTGATAACTCTGATCTTCATTGATTGGGCAACGATGTATCTTACCTTCAGTGGTTAGACCTGATAACTCTGATTTTCATTGATTGGGCAACGATGTATCTTACCTTCAGTGGTTGGACCTGATAACTCTGATCTTCATTGATTGGGCAACGATGTATCTTACCTTCAGTGGTTGAACCTGATCACCCTGGTCTTCATTGATTGGGCAACGATGTATCTTACCTTCAGTGGTTAGACCTGATCACCCTGATCTTCAATGATTGGGCAGCGATGTATCTTACCTTCAGTGGTTGGACCTGATAACTCTGATCTTCATTGATTGGGCAACGATGTATCTTACCTTCAGTGGTTAGACCTGATAACTCTGATCTTCATTGATTGGGCAACGATGTATCTTACCTTCAGTGGTTAGACCTGATAACTCTGATTTTCATTGATTGGGCAACGATGTATCTTACCTTCAGTGGTTGGACCTGATAACTCTGATCTTCATTGATTGGGCAACGATGTATCTTACCTTCAGTGGTTGAACCTGATCACCCTGATCTTCAATGATTGGGCAACGATGTATCTTACCTTCAGTGGTTGGACCTGATCACCCTGATCTTCAATGATTGGGCAACGATGTATTTTTGCTTCAGTGGGTGGACCTGATAACCCTGATCTTCAATGATTGGGCAACGATGTATCTTACATTCAGTGGTTGGACCTGACCACCCTGATCTTCATTGATTAAGAAACGATGTATCTTACCTTCAGTGGTTGGACCTGATCACCCTGATCTTCAATGATTGGGCAGCGATGTATCTTACCTTCAGTGGTTAGACCTGATAACTCTGATCTTCATTGATTGGGCAACGATGTATCTTACCTTCAGTGGTTAGACCTGATAACTCTGATTTTCATTGATTGGGCAACGA
Source organism: Leptopilina drosophilae (assembly GCA_032873175.1). NCBI lineage: Eukaryota > Metazoa > Arthropoda > Insecta > Hymenoptera > Figitidae > Leptopilina > Leptopilina drosophilae. Next base: position 74,518 of record JAVJHS010000053.1, on the reverse strand, counting down.
TGTATCTTACCTTCAGTGGTTGGACCTGATAACTCTGATCTTCATTGATTGGGCAACGATGTATCTTACCTTCAGTGGTTGGACCTGATCACCCTGATCTTCAATGATTGGGCAACGATGTATCTTACATTCAGTGGTTGGACCTGACCACCCTGATCTTCATTGATTAAGAAACGATGTATCTTACCTTCAGTGGTTGGACCTGATCACTCTGATCTTCAATGATTGGGCAGCGATGTATCTTACCTTCAGTGGTTGGACCTGATAACTCTGATCTTCATTGATTGGGCAACGATGTATCTTACCTTCAGTGGTTAGACCTGATAACTCTGATCTTCATTGATTGGGCAACGATGTATCTTACCTTCAGTGGTTAGACCTGATAACTCTGATCTTCATTGATTAGGCAACGATGTATCTTACCTTCAGTGGTTGGACCTGATCACCCTGATCTTCAATGATTGGGCAGCGATGTATCTTACCTTCAGTGGTTAGACCTGATAACTCTGATCTTCATTGATTGGGCAACGATGTATCTTACCTTCAGTGGTTAGACCTGATAACTCTGATCTTCAATGATTGGGCAGCGATGTATCTTACCTTCAGTGGTTGGACCTGATAACTCTGATCTTCATTGATTGGGCAACGATGTATCTTACCTTCAGTGGTTAGACCTGATAACTCTGATCTTCATTGATTGGGCAACGATGTATCTTACCTTCAGTGGTTAGACCTGATAACTCTGATCTTCATTGATTGGGCAACGATGTATCTTACCTTCAGTGGTTAGACCTGATAACTCTGATCTTCATTGATTGGGCAACGATGTATCTTACCTTCAGTGGTTAGACCTGATAACTCTGATCTTCATTGATTGGGCAACGATGTATCTTACCTTCAGTGGTTGGACCTGATCACCCTGATCTTCAATGATTGGGCAGCGATGTATCTTACCTTCAGTGGTTAGACCTGATAACTCTGATCTTCATTGATTGGGCAACGATGTATCTTACCTTCAGTGGTTAGACCTGATAACTCTGATCTTCATTGATTGGGCAACGATGTATCTTACCTTCAGTGGTTGGACCTGATCACCCTGATCTTCAATGATTGGGCAGCGATGTATCTTACCTTCAGTGGTTAGACCTGATAACTCTGATCTTCATTGATTGGGCAACGATGTATCTTACCTTCAGTGGTTAGACCTGATCACCCTGATCTTCAATGATTGGGCAGCGATGTATCTTACCTTCAGTGGTTGGACCTGATAACTCTGATCTTCATTGATTGGGCAACGATGTATCTTACCTTCAGTGGTTAGACCTGATAACTCTGATCTTCATTGATTGGGCAACGATGTATCTTACCTTCAGTGGTTAGACCTGATAACTCTGATTTTCATTGATTGGGCAACGATGTATCTTACCTTCAGTGGTTGGACCTGATAACTCTGATCTTCATTGATTGGGCAACGATGTATCTTACCTTCAGTGGTTGAACCTGATCACCCTGGTCTTCATTGATTGGGCAACGATGTATCTTACCTTCAGTGGTTAGACCTGATCACCCTGATCTTCAATGATTGGGCAGCGATGTATCTTACCTTCAGTGGTTGGACCTGATAACTCTGATCTTCATTGATTGGGCAACGATGTATCTTACCTTCAGTGGTTAGACCTGATAACTCTGATCTTCATTGATTGGGCAACGATGTATCTTACCTTCAGTGGTTAGACCTGATAACTCTGATTTTCATTGATTGGGCAACGATGTATCTTACCTTCAGTGGTTGGACCTGATAACTCTGATCTTCATTGATTGGGCAACGATGTATCTTACCTTCAGTGGTTGAACCTGATCACCCTGATCTTCAATGATTGGGCAACGATGTATCTTACCTTCAGTGGTTGGACCTGATCACCCTGATCTTCAATGATTGGGCAACGATGTATTTTTGCTTCAGTGGTTGGACCTGATCACCCTGATCTTCAATGATTGGGCAACGATGTATTTTTGCTTCAGTGGTTGGACCTGATAACCCTGATCTTCAATGATTGGGCAACGATGTATCTTACATTCAGTGGTTGGACCTGACCACCCTGATCTTCATTGATTAAGAAACGATGTATCTTACCTTCAGTGGTTGGACCTGATCACCCTGATCTTCAATGATTGGGCAGCGATGTATCTTACCTTCAGTGGTTAGACCTGATAACTCTGATCTTCATTGATTGGGCAACGATGTATCTTACCTTCAGTGGTTAGACCTGATCACCCTGATCTTCAATGATTGGGCAGCGATGTATCTTACCTTCAGTGGTTGGACCTGATAACTCTGATCTTCATTGATTGGGCAACGATGTATCTTACCTTCAGTGGTTGAACCTGATCACCCTGATCTTCAATGATTGGGCAACGATGTATCTTACCTTCAGTGGTTGGACCTGATCACCCTGATCTTCAATGATTGGGCAACGATGTATCTTACCTTCAGTGGTTGAACCTGATCACCCTGATCTTCAATGATTGGGCAACGATGTATCTTACCTTCAGTGGTTGGACCTGATCACCCTGATCTTCAATGATTGGGCAACGATGTATTTTTGCTTCAGTGGTTGGACCTGATAACCCTGATCTTCAATGATTGGGCAACGATGTATCTTACATTCAGTGGTTGGACCTGACCACCCTGATCTTCATTGATTAAGAAACGATGTATCTTACCTTCAGTGGTTGGACCTGATCACCCTGATCTTCAATGATTGGGCAGCGATGTATCTTACCTTCAGTGGTTAGACCTGATAACTCTGATCTTCATTGATTGGGCAACGATGTATCTTACCTTCAGTGGTTAGACCTGATAACTCTGATTTTCATTGATTGGGCAACGATGTATCTTACCTTCAGTGGTTGGACCTGATAACTCTGATCTTCATTGATTGGGCAACGATGTATCTTACCTTCAGTGGTTGGACCTGATCACCCTGATCTTCAATGATTGGGCAACGATGTATCTTACCTTCAGTGGTTGGACCTGATCACCCTGATCTTCAATGATTGGGCAACGATGTATCTTACCTTCAGTGGTTGAACCTGATCACCCTGGTCTTCATTGATTGGGCAACGATGTATCTTACCTTCAGTGGTTAGACCTGATCACCCTGATCTTCAATGATTGGGCAGCGATGTATCTTACCTTCAGTGGTTGGACCTGATAACTCTGATCTTCATTGATTGGGCAACGATGTATCTTACCTTCAGTGGTTAGACCTGATAACTCTGATCTTCATTGATTGGGCAACGATGTATCTTACCTTCAGTGGTTAGACCTGATAACTCTGATTTTCATTGATTGGGCAACGATGTATCTTACCTTCAGTGGTTGGACCTGATAACTCTGATCTTCAATGATTGGGCAGCGATGTATCTTACCTTCAGTGGTTGGACCTGATAACTCTGATCTTCATTGATTGGGCAACGATGTATCTTACCTTCAGTGGTTAGACCTGATAACTCTGATCTTCATTGATTGGGCAACGATGTATCTTACCTTCAGTGGTTAGACCTGATAACTCTGATCTTCATTGATTGGGCAACGATGAATCTTACCTTCAGTGGTTGGACCTGATCACCCTGATCTTCAATGATTGGGCAGCGATGTATCTTACCTTCAGTGGTTAGACCTGATAACTCTGATCTTCATTGATTGGGCAACGATGTATCTTACCTTCAGTGGTTAGACCTGATCACCCTGATCTTCAATGATTGGGCAGCGATGTATGTTACCTTCAGTGGTTGGACCTGATAACTCTGATCTTCATTGATTGGGCAACGATGTATCTTACCTTCAGTGGTTAGACCTGATAACTCTGATCTTCATTGATTGGGCAACGATGTATCTTACCTTCAGTGGTTAGACCTGATAACTCTGATTTTCATTGATTGGGCAACGATGTATCTTACCTTCAGTGGTTGGACCTGATAACTCTGATCTTCATTGATTGGGCAACGATGTATCTTACCTTCAGTGGTTGAACCTGATCACCCTGGTCTTCATTGATTGGGCAACGATGTATCTTACCTTCAGTGGTTAGACCTGATCACCCTGATCTTCAATGATTGGGCAGCGATGTATCTTACCTTCAGTGGTTGGACCTGATAACTCTGATCTTCATTGATTGGGCAACGATGTATCTTACCTTCAGTGGTTAGACCTGATAACTCTGATCTTCAATGATTGGGCAACGATGTATCTTACCTTCAGTGGTTGGACCTGATCACCCTGATCTTCAATGATTGGGCAGCGATGTATCTTACCTTCAGTGGTTGGACCTGATAACTCTGATCTTCATTGATTGGGCAACGATGTATCTTACCTTCAGTGGTTGAACCTGATCACCCTGATCTTCAATGATTGGGCAACGATGTATCTTACCTTCAGTGGTTGGACCTGATCACCCTGATCTTCAATGATTGGGCAACGATGTATTTTTGCTTCAGTGGTTGGACCTGATAACCCTGATCTTCAATGATTGGGCAACGATGTATCTTACATTCAGTGGTTGGACCTGACCACCCTGATCTTCATTGATTAAGAAACGATGTATCTTACCTTCAGTGGTTGGACCTGATCACCCTGATCTTCAATGATTGGGCAGCGATGTATCTTACCTTCAGTGGTTAGACCTGATAACTCTGATCTTCATTGATTGGGCAACGATGTATCTTACCTTCAGTGGTTAGACCTGATAACTCTGATTTTCATTGATTGGGCAACGATGTATCTTACCTTCAGTGGTTGGACCTGATAACTCTGATCTTCATTGATTGGGCAACGATGTATCTTACCTTCAGTGGTTGGACCTGATCACCCTGATCTTCAATGATTGGGCAACGATGTATCTTACATTCAGTGGTTGGACCTGACCACCCTGATCTTCATTGATTAAGAAACGATGTATCTTACCTTCAGTGGTTGGACCTGATCACTCTGATCTTCAATGATTGGGCAGCGATGTATCTTACCTTCAGTGGTTGGACCTGATAACTCTGATCTTCATTGATTGGGCAACGATGTATCTTACCTTCAGTGGTTAGACCTGATAACTCTGATCTTCATTGATTAGGCAACGATGTATCTTACCTTCAGTGGTTAGACCTGATAACTCTGATCTTCATTGATTAGGCAACGATGTATCTTACCTTCAGTGGTTGGACCTGATCACCCTGATCTTCAATGATTGGGCAGCGATGTATCTTACCTTCAGTGGTTAGACCTGATAACTCTGATCTTCATTGATTGGGCAACGATGTATCTTACCTTCAGTGGTTAGACCTGATAACTCTGATCTTCAATGATTGGGCAGCGATGTATCTTACCTTCAGTGGTTGGACCTGATAACTCTGATCTTCATTGATTGGGCAACGATGTATCTTACCTTCAGTGGTTAGACCTGATAACTCTGATCTTCATTGATTGGGCAACGATGTATCTTACCTTCAGTGGTTAGACCTGATAACTCTGATCTTCATTGATTGGGCAACGATGTATCTTACCTTCAGTGGTTAGACCTGATAACTCTGATCTTCATTGATTGGGCAACGATGTATCTTACCTTCAGTGGTTAGACCTGATAACTCTGATCTTCATTGATTGGGCAACGATGTATCTTACCTTCAGTGGTTGGACCTGATCACCCTGATCTTCAATGATTGGGCAGCGATGTATCTTACCTTCAGTGGTTAGACCTGATAACTCTGATCTTCATTGATTGGGCAACGATGTATCTTACCTTCAGTGGTTAGACCTGATCACCCTGATCTTCAATGATTGGGCAGCGATGTATCTTACCTTCAGTGGTTGGACCTGATAACTCTGATCTTCATTGATTGGGCAACGATGTATCTTACCTTCAGTGGTTAGACCTGATAACTCTGATCTTCATTGATTGGGCAACGATGTATCTTACCTTCAGTGGTTAGACCTGATAACTCTGATTTTCATTGATTGGGCAACGATGTATCTTACCTTCAGTGGTTGGACCTGATAACTCTGATCTTCATTGATTGGGCAACGATGTATCTTACCTTCAGTGGTTGAACCTGATCACCCTGGTCTTCATTGATTGGGCAACGATGTATCTTACCTTCAGTGGTTAGACCTGATAACTCTGATCTTCATTGATTGGGCAACGATGTATCTTACCTTCAGTGGTTAGACCTGATAACTCTGATCTTCATTGATTGGGCAACGATGTATCTTACCTTCAGTGGTTAGACCTGATAACTCTGATCTTCATTGATTGGGCAACGATGTATCTTACCTTCAGTGGTTAGACCTGATAACTCTGATCTTCATTGATTGGGCAACGATGTATCTTACCTTCAGTGGTTAGACCTGATAACTCTGATCTTCATTGATTGGGCAACGATGTATCTTACCTTCAGTGGTTAGACCTGATAACTCTGATCTTCATTGATTGGGCAACGATGTATCTTACCTTCAGTGGTTAGACCTGATCACCCTGATCTTCAATGATTGGGCAGCGATGTATCTTACCTTCAGTGGTTAGACCTGATCACCCTGATCTTCAATGATTGGGCAGCGATGTATCTTACCTTCAGTGGTTGGACCTGATAACTCTGATCTTCATTGATTGGGCAACGATGTATCTTACCTTCAGTGGTTAGACCTGATAACTCTGATCTTCATTGATTGGGCAACGATGTATCTTACCTTCAGTGGTTAGACCTGATAACTCTGATTTTCATTGATTGGGCAACGATGTATCTTACCTTCAGTGGTTGGACCTGATAACTCTGATCTTCATTGATTGGGCAACGATGTATCTTACCTTCAGTGGTTGAACCTGATCACCCTGGTCTTCATTGATTGGGCAACGATGTATCTTACCTTCAGTGGTTAGACCTGATAACTCTGATCTTCATTGATTGGGCAACGATGTATCTTACCTTCAGTGGTTAGACCTGATAACTCTGATCTTCATTGATTGGGCAACGATGTATCTTACCTTCAGTGGTTAGACCTGATAACTCTGATCTTCATTGATTGGGCAACGATGTATCTTACCTTCAGTGGTTGGACCTGATCACCCTGATCTTCAATGATTGGGCAGCGATGTATCTTACCTTCAGTGGTTAGACCTGATAACTCTGATCTTCATTGATTGGGCAACGATGTATCTTACCTTCAGTGGTTAGACCTGATCACCCTGATCTTCAATGATTGGGCAGCGATGTATCTTACCTTCAGTGGTTGGACCTGATAACTCTGATCTTCATTGATTGGGCAACGATGTATCTTACCTTCAGTGGTTAGACCTGATAACTCTGATCTTCATTGATTGGGCAACGATGTATCTTACCTTCAGTGGTTAGACCTGATAACTCTGATTTTCATTGATTGGGCAACGATGTATCTTACCTTCAGTGGTTGGACCTGATAACTCTGATCTTCATTGATTGGGCAACGATGTATCTTACCTTCAGTGGTTGAACCTGATCACCCTGGTCTTCATTGATTGGGCAACGATGTATCTTACCTTCAGTGGTTGGACCTGATCACCCTGATCTTCAATGATTGGGCAACGATGTATCTTACATTCAGTGGTTGGACCTGACCACCCTGATCTTCATTGATTAAGAAACGATGTATCTTACCTTCAGTGGTTGGACCTGATCACTCTGATCTTCATTGATTGGGCAACGATGTATCTTACCTTCAATGGTTAGACCTGATAACTCTGATCTTCATTGATTGGGCAACGATGTATTTTACCTTCAGTGGTTAGACCTGATAACTCTGATTTTCATTGATTGGGCAACGATGTATCTTACCTTCAGTGGTTGGACCTGATAACTCTGATCTTCATTGATTGGGCAACGATGTATCTTACCTTCAGTGGTTGAACCTGATCACCCTGATCTTCAATGATTGGGCAACGATGTATCTTACCTTCAGTGGTTGGACCTGATCACCCTGATCTTCAATGATTGGGCAACGATGTATTTTTGCTTCAGTGGTTGGACCTGATAACCCTGATCTTCAATGATTGGGCAACGATGTATCTGACATTCAGTGGTTGGACCTGACCACCCTGATCTTCATTGATTAAGAAACGATGTATCTTACCTTCAGTGGTTGGACCTGATCACCCTGATCTTCAATGATTGGGCAGCGATGTATCTTACCTTCAGTGGTTAGACCTGATAACTCTGATCTTCATTGATTGGGCAACGATGTATCTTACCTTCAGTGGTTAGACCTGATAACTCTGATTTTCATTGATTGGGCAACGATGTATCTTACCTTCAGTGGTTGGACCTGATAACTCTGATCTTCATTGATTGGGCAACGATGTATCTTACCTTCAGTGGTTGGACCTGATCACCCTGATCTTCAATGATTGGGCAACGATGTATCTTACATTCAGTGGTTGGACCTGACCACTCTGATCTTCATTGATTAAGAAACGATGTATCTTACCTTCAGTGGTTGGACCTGATCACTCTGATCTTCAATGATTGGGCAGCGATGTATCTTACCTTCAGTGGTTGGACCTGATAACTCTGATCTTCATTGATTGGGCAACGATGTATCTTACCTTCAGTGGTTAGACCTGATAACTCTGTTCTTCATTGATTGGGCAACGATGTATCTTACCTTCAGTGGTTAGACCTGATAACTCTGATCTTCATTGATTGGGCAACGATGTATCTTACCTTCAGTGGTTGGACCTGATCACCCTGATCTTCAATGATTGGGCAGCGATGTATCTTACCTTCAGTGGTTAGACCTGATAACTCTGATCTTCATTGATTGGGCAACGATGTATCTTACCTTCAGTGGTTGGACCTGATCACCCTGATCTTCAATGATTGGGCAGCGATGTATCTTACCTTCAGTGGTTAGACCTGATAACTCTGATCTTCATTGATTGGGCAACGATGTATCTTACCTTCAGTGGTTAGACCTGATAACTCTGATCTTCATTGATTGGGCAACGATGTATCTTACCTTCAGTGGTTAGACCTGATAACTCTGATTTTCATTGATTGGGCAACGATGTATCTTACATTCAGTGGTTGGACCTGATAACTCTGATCTTCATTGATTGGGCAACGATGTATCTTACCTTCAGTGGTTGGACCTGATCACCCTGATCTTCAATGATTGGGCAACGATGTATCTTACCTTCAGTGGTTGGACCTGATCACCCTGATCTTCAATGATTGGGCAACGATGTATTTTTGCTTCAGTGGTTGGACCTGATAACCCTGATCTTCAATGATTGGGCAACGATGTATCTTACATTCAGTGGTTGGACCTGACCACCCTGATCTTCATTGATTAAGAAACGATGTATCTTACCTTCAGTGGTTGGACCTGATCACCCTGATCTTCAATGATTGGGCAGCGATGTATCTTACCTTCAGTGATTGGACCTGATAACTCTGATCTTCATTGATTGGGCAACGATGTATCTTACCTTCAGTGGTTAGACCTGATAACTCTGATATTCATTGATTGGGCAACGATGTATCTTACCTTCAGTGGTTGGACCTGATAACTCTGATCTTCATTGATTGGGCAACGATGTATCTTACCTTCAGTGGTTGGACCTGATCACCCTGATCTTCAATGATTGGGCAACGATGTATCTTACATTCAGTGGTTGGACCTGACCACCCTGATCTTCATTGATTAAGAAACGATGTATCTTACCTTCAGTGGTTGGACCTGATCACTCTGATCTTCAATGATTGGGCAGCGATGTATCTTACCTTCAGTGGTTGGACCTGATAACTCTGATCTTCATTGATTGGGCAACGACGTATCTTACCTTCAGTGGTTAGACCTGATAACTCTGATCTTCATTGATTGGGCAACGATGTATCTTACCTTCAGTGGTTAGACCTGATAACTCTGATCTTCATTGATTGGGCAACGATGTATCTTACCTTCAGTGGTTGGACCTGATCACCCTGATCTTCAATGATTGGGCAGCGATGTATCTTACCTTCAGTGGTTAGACCTGATAACTCTGATCTTCATTGATTGGGCAACGATGTATCTTACCTTCAGTGGTTAGACCTGATAACTCTGATCTTCATTGATTGGGCAACGATGTATCTTACCTTCAGTGGTTAGACCTGATAACTCTGATCTTCATTGATTAGGCAACGATGTATCTTACCTTCAGTGGTTGGACCTGATAACTCTGATCTTCATTGATTGGGCAACGATGTATCTTACCTTCAGTGGTTGGACCTGATCACCCTGATCTTCAATGATTGAGCAACGATGTATCTTACATTCAGTGGTTGGACCTGACCACCCTGATCTTCATTGATTAAGAAACGATGTATCTTACCTTCAGTGGTTGGACCTGATAACTCTGATCTTCATTGAATGGGCAACGATGTATCTTACCTTCAGTGGTTAGACCTGATAACTCTGATTTTCATTGATTGGGCAACGATGTATCTTACCTTCAGTGGTTGGACCTGATAACTCTGATCTTCATTGATTGGGCAACGATGTATCTTACCTTCAGTGGTTGGACCTGATCACCCTGATCTTCAATGATTGGGCAACGATGTATCTTACATTCAGTGGTTGGACCTGACCACCCTGATCTTCATTGATTAAGAAACGATGTATCTTACCTTCAGTGGTTGGACCTGATCACTCTGATCTTCAATGATTGGGCAGCGATGTATCTTACCTTCAGTGGTTGGACCTGATAACTCTGATCTTCATTGATTGGGCAACGATGTATCTTACCTTCAGTGGTTAGACCTGATAACTCTGATCTTCATTGATTGGGCAACGATGTATCTTACCTTCAGTGGTTAGACCTGATAACTCTGATCTTCATTGATTGGGCAACGATGTATCTTACCTTCAGTGGTTGGACCTGATCACCCTGATCTTCAATGATTGGGCAGCGATGTATCTTACCTTCAGTGGTTAGACCTGATAACTCTGATCTTCATTGATTGGGCAACGATGTATCTTACCTTCAGTGGTTAGACCTGATAACTCTGATTTTCATTGATTGGGCAACGATGTATCTTACCTTCAGTGGTTGGACCTGATAACTCTGATCTTCATTGATTGGGCAACGATGTATCTTACCTTCAGTGGTTGGACCTGATCACCCTGATCTTCAATGATTGGGCAACGATGTATCTTACATTCAGTGGTTGGACCTGACCACCCTGATCTTCATTGATTAAGAAACGATGTATCTTACCTTCAGTGGTTGGACCTGATCACTCTGATCTTCATTGATTGGGCAACGATGTATCTTACCTTCAGTGGTTAGACCTGATAACTCTGATCTTCATTGATTGGGCAACGATGTATCTTACCTTCAGTGGTTAGACCTGATAACTCTGATTTTCATTGATTGGGCAACGATGTATCTTACCTTCAGTGGTTGGACCTGATAACTCTGATCTTCATTGATTGGGCAACGATGTATCTTACCTTCAGTGGTTGAACCTGATCACCCTGGTCTTCATTGATTGGGCAACGATGTATCTTACCTTCAGTGGTTAGACCTGATCACCCTGATCTTCAATGATTGGGCAGCGATGTATCTTACCTTCAGTGGTTGGACCTGATAACTCTGATCTTCATTGATTGGGCAACGATGTATCTTACCTTCAGTGGTTAGACCTGATAACTCTGATCTTCATTGATTGGGCAACGATGTATCTTACCTTCAGTGGTTAGACCTGATAACTCTGATTTTCATTGATTGGGCAACGATGTATCTTACCTTCAGTGGTTGGACCTGATAACTCTGATCTTCATTGATTGGGCAACGATGTATCTTACCTTCAGTGGTTGAACCTGATCACCCTGATCTTCAATGATTGGGCAACGATGTATCTTACCTTCAGTGGTTGGACCTGATCACCCTGATCTTCAATGATTGGGCAACGATGTATTTTTGCTTCAGTGGGTGGACCTGATAACCCTGATCTTCAATGATTGGGCAACGATGTATCTTACATTCAGTGGTTGGACCTGACCACCCTGATCTTCATTGATTAAGAAACGATGTATCTTACCTTCAGTGGTTGGACCTGATCACCCTGATCTTCAATGATTGGGCAGCGATGTATCTTACCTTCAGTGGTTAGACCTGATAACTCTGATCTTCATTGATTGGGCAACGATGTATCTTACCTTCAGTGGTTAGACCTGATAACTCTGATTTTCATTGATTGGGCAACGATGTATCTTACCTTCAGTGGTTGGACCTGATAACTCTGATCTTCATTGATTGGGCAACGATGTATCTTACCTTCAGTGGTTGGACCTGATCACCCTGATCTTCAATGATTGGGCAACGATGTATCTTACATTCAGTGGTTGGACCTGACCACCCTGATCTTCATTGATTAAGAAACGATGTATCTTACCTTCAGTGGTTGGACCTGATCACTCTGATCTTCAATGATTGGGCAGCGATGTATCTTACCTTCAGTGGTTGGACCTGATAACTCTGATCTTCATTGATTGGGCAACGATGTATCTTACCTTCAGTGGTTAGACCTGATAACTCTGATCTTCATTGATTGGGCAACGATGTATCTTACCTTCAGTGGTTAGACCTGATAACTCTGATCTTCATTGATTAGGCAACGATGTATCTTACCTTCAGTGGTTGGACCTGATCACCCTGATCTTCAATGATTGGGCAGCGATGTATCTTACCTTCAGTGGTTAGACCTGATAACTCTGATCTTCATTGATTGGGCAACGATGTATCTTACCTTCAGTGGTTAGACCTGATAACTCTGATCTTCAATGATTGGGCAGCGATGTATCTTACCTTCAGTGGTTGGACCTGATAACTCTGATCTTCATTGATTGGGCAACGATGTATCTTACCTTCAGTGGTTAGACCTGATAACTCTGATCTTCATTGATTGGGCAACGATGTATCTTACCTTCAGTGGTTAGACCTGATAACTCTGATCTTCATTGATTGGGCAACGATGTATCTTACCTTCAGTGGTTAGACCTGATAACTCTGATCTTCATTGATTGGGCAACGATGTATCTTACCTTCAGTGGTTAGACCTGATAACTCTGATCTTCATTGATTGGGCAACGATGTATCTTACCTTCAGTGGTTGGACCTGATCACCCTGATCTTCAATGATTGGGCAGCGATGTATCTTACCTTCAGTGGTTAGACCTGATAACTCTGATCTTCATTGATTGGGCAACGATGTATCTTACCTTCAGTGGTTAGACCTGATAACTCTGATCTTCATTGATTGGGCAACGATGTATCTTACCTTCAGTGGTTGGACCTGATCACCCTGATCTTCAATGATTGGGCAGCGATGTATCTTACCTTCAGTGGTTAGACCTGATAACTCTGATCTTCATTGATTGGGCAACGATGTATCTTACCTTCAGTGGTTAGACCTGATCACCCTGATCTTCAATGATTGGGCAGCGATGTATCTTACCTTCAGTGGTTGGACCTGATAACTCTGATCTTCATTGATTGGGCAACGATGTATCTTACCTTCAGTGGTTAGACCTGATAACTCTGATCTTCATTGATTGGGCAACGATGTATCTTACCTTCAGTGGTTAGACCTGATAACTCTGATTTTCATTGATTGGGCAACGATGTATCTTACCTTCAGTGGTTGGACCTGATAACTCTGATCTTCATTGATTGGGCAACGATGTATCTTACCTTCAGTGGTTGAACCTGATCACCCTGGTCTTCATTGATTGGGCAACGATGTATCTTACCTTCAGTGGTTAGACCTGATCACCCTGATCTTCAATGATTGGGCAGCGATGTATCTTACCTTCAGTGGTTGGACCTGATAACTCTGATCTTCATTGATTGGGCAACGATGTATCTTACCTTCAGTGGTTAGACCTGATAACTCTGATCTTCATTGATTGGGCAACGATGTATCTTACCTTCAGTGGTTAGACCTGATAACTCTGATTTTCATTGATTGGGCAACGATGTATCTTACCTTCAGTGGTTGGACCTGATAACTCTGATCTTCATTGATTGGGCAACGATGTATCTTACCTTCAGTGGTTGAACCTGATCACCCTGATCTTCAATGATTGGGCAACGATGTATCTTACCTTCAGTGGTTGGACCTGATCACCCTGATCTTCAATGATTGGGCAACGATGTATTTTTGCTTCAGTGGTTGGACCTGATCACCCTGATCTTCAATGATTGGGCAACGATGTATTTTTGCTTCAGTGGTTGGACCTGATAACCCTGATCTTCAATGATTGGGCAACGATGTATCTTACATTCAGTGGTTGGACCTGACCACCCTGATCTTCATTGATTAAGAAACGATGTATCTTACCTTCAGTGGTTGGACCTGATCACCCTGATCTTCAATGATTGGGCAGCGATGTATCTTACCTTCAGTGGTTAGACCTGATAACTCTGATCTTCATTGATTGGGCAACGATGTATCTTACCTTCAGTGGTTAGACCTGATCACCCTGATCTTCAATGATTGGGCAGCGATGTATCTTACCTTCAGTGGTTGGACCTGATAACTCTGATCTTCATTGATTGGGCAACGATGTATCTTACCTTCAGTGGTTGAACCTGATCACCCTGATCTTCAATGATTGGGCAACGATGTATCTTACCTTCAGTGGTTGGACCTGATCACCCTGATCTTCAATGATTGGGCAACGATGTATCTTACCTTCAGTGGTTGAACCTGATCACCCTGATCTTCAATGATTGGGCAACGATGTATCTTACCTTCAGTGGTTGGACCTGATCACCCTGATCTTCAATGATTGGGCAACGATGTATTTTTGCTTCAGTGGTTGGACCTGATAACCCTGATCTTCAATGATTGGGCAACGATGTATCTTACATTCAGTGGTTGGACCTGACCACCCTGATCTTCATTGATTAAGAAACGATGTATCTTACCTTCAGTGGTTGGACCTGATCACCCTGATCTTCAATGATTGGGCAGCGATGTATCTTACCTTCAGTGGTTAGACCTGATAACTCTGATCTTCATTGATTGGGCAACGATGTATCTTACCTTCAGTGGTTAGACCTGATAACTCTGATTTTCATTGATTGGGCAACGATGTATCTTACCTTCAGTGGTTGGACCTGATAACTCTGATCTTCATTGATTGGGCAACGATGTATCTTACCTTCAGTGGTTGGACCTGATCACCCTGATCTTCAATGATTGGGCAACGATGTATCTTACCTTCAGTGGTTGGACCTGATCACCCTGATCTTCAATGATTGGGCAACGATGTATCTTACCTTCAGTGGTTGAACCTGATCACCCTGGTCTTCATTGATTGGGCAACGATGTATCTTACCTTCAGTGGTTAGACCTGATCACCCTGATCTTCAATGATTGGGCAGCGATGTATCTTACCTTCAGTGGTTGGACCTGATAACTCTGATCTTCATTGATTGGGCAACGATGTATCTTACCTTCAGTGGTTAGACCTGATAACTCTGATCTTCATTGATTGGGCAACGATGTATCTTACCTTCAGTGGTTAGACCTGATAACTCTGATTTTCATTGATTGGGCAACGATGTATCTTACCTTCAGTGGTTGGACCTGATAACTCTGATCTTCAATGATTGGGCAGCGATGTATCTTACCTTCAGTGGTTGGACCTGATAACTCTGATCTTCATTGATTGGGCAACGATGTATCTTACCTTCAGTGGTTAGACCTGATAACTCTGATCTTCATTGATTGGGCAACGATGTATCTTACCTTCAGTGGTTAGACCTGATAACTCTGATCTTCATTGATTGGGCAACGATGAATCTTACCTTCAGTGGTTGGACCTGATCACCCTGATCTTCAATGATTGGGCAGCGATGTATCTTACCTTCAGTGGTTAGACCTGATAACTCTGATCTTCATTGATTGGGCAACGATGTATCTTACCTTCAGTGGTTAGACCTGATCACCCTGATCTTCAATGATTGGGCAGCGATGTATGTTACCTTCAGTGGTTGGACCTGATAACTCTGATCTTCATTGATTGGGCAACGATGTATCTTACCTTCAGTGGTTAGACCTGATAACTCTGATCTTCATTGATTGGGCAACGATGTATCTTACCTTCAGTGGTTAGACCTGATAACTCTGATTTTCATTGATTGGGCAACGATGTATCTTACCTTCAGTGGTTGGACCTGATAACTCTGATCTTCATTGATTGGGCAACGATGTATCTTACCTTCAGTGGTTGAACCTGATCACCCTGGTCTTCATTGATTGGGCAACGATGTATCTTACCTTCAGTGGTTAGACCTGATCACCCTGATCTTCAATGATTGGGCAGCGATGTATCTTACCTTCAGTGGTTGGACCTGATAACTCTGATCTTCATTGATTGGGCAACGATGTATCTTACCTTCAGTGGTTAGACCTGATAACTCTGATCTTCAATGATTGGGCAACGATGTATCTTACCTTCAGTGGTTGGACCTGATCACCCTGATCTTCAATGATTGGGCAGCGATGTATCTTACCTTCAGTGGTTGGACCTGATAACTCTGATCTTCATTGATTGGGCAACGATGTATCTTACCTTCAGTGGTTGAACCTGATCACCCTGATCTTCAATGATTGGGCAACGATGTATCTTACCTTCAGTGGTTGGACCTGATCACCCTGATCTTCAATGATTGGGCAACGATGTATTTTTGCTTCAGTGGTTGGACCTGATAACCCTGATCTTCAATGATTGGGCAACGATGTATCTTACATTCAGTGGTTGGACCTGACCACCCTGATCTTCATTGATTAAGAAACGATGTATCTTACCTTCAGTGGTTGGACCTGATCACCCTGATCTTCAATGATTGGGCAGCGATGTATCTTACCTTCAGTGGTTAGACCTGATAACTCTGATCTTCATTGATTGGGCAACGATGTATCTTACCTTCAGTGGTTAGACCTGATAACTCTGATTTTCATTGATTGGGCAACGATGTATCTTACCTTCAGTGGTTGGACCTGATAACTCTGATCTTCATTGATTGGGCAACGATGTATCTTACCTTCAGTGGTTGGACCTGATCACCCTGATCTTCAATGATTGGGCAACGATGTATCTTACATTCAGTGGTTGGACCTGACCACCCTGATCTTCATTGATTAAGAAACGATGTATCTTACCTTCAGTGGTTGGACCTGATCACTCTGATCTTCAATGATTGGGCAGCGATGTATCTTACCTTCAGTGGTTGGACCTGATAACTCTGATCTTCATTGATTGGGCAACGATGTATCTTACCTTCAGTGGTTAGACCTGATAACTCTGATCTTCATTGATTAGGCAACGATGTATCTTACCTTCAGTGGTTAGACCTGATAACTCTGATCTTCATTGATTAGGCAACGATGTATCTTACCTTCAGTGGTTGGACCTGATCACCCTGATCTTCAATGATTGGGCAGCGATGTATCTTACCTTCAGTGGTTAGACCTGATAACTCTGATCTTCATTGATTGGGCAACGATGTATCTTACCTTCAGTGGTTAGACCTGATAACTCTGATCTTCAATGATTGGGCAGCGATGTATCTTACCTTCAGTGGTTGGACCTGATAACTCTGATCTTCATTGATTGGGCAACGATGTATCTTACCTTCAGTGGTTAGACCTGATAACTCTGATCTTCATTGATTGGGCAACGATGTATCTTACCTTCAGTGGTTAGACCTGATAACTCTGATCTTCATTGATTGGGCAACGATGTATCTTACCTTCAGTGGTTAGACCTGATAACTCTGATCTTCATTGATTGGGCAACGATGTATCTTACCTTCAGTGGTTAGACCTGATAACTCTGATCTTCATTGATTGGGCAACGATGTATCTTACCTTCAGTGGTTGGACCTGATCACCCTGATCTTCAATGATTGGGCAGCGATGTATCTTACCTTCAGTGGTTAGACCTGATAACTCTGATCTTCATTGATTGGGCAACGATGTATCTTACCTTCAGTGGTTAGACCTGATCACCCTGATCTTCAATGATTGGGCAGCGATGTATCTTACCTTCAGTGGTTGGACCTGATAACTCTGATCTTCATTGATTGGGCAACGATGTATCTTACCTTCAGTGGTTAGACCTGATAACTCTGATCTTCATTGATTGGGCAACGATGTATCTTACCTTCAGTGGTTAGACCTGATAACTCTGATTTTCATTGATTGGGCAACGATGTATCTTACCTTCAGTGGTTGGACCTGATAACTCTGATCTTCATTGATTGGGCAACGATGTATCTTACCTTCAGTGGTTGAACCTGATCACCCTGGTCTTCATTGATTGGGCAACGATGTATCTTACCTTCAGTGGTTAGACCTGATAACTCTGATCTTCATTGATTGGGCAACGATGTATCTTACCTTCAGTGGTTAGACCTGATAACTCTGATCTTCATTGATTGGGCAACGATGTATCTTACCTTCAGTGGTTAGACCTGATAACTCTGATCTTCATTGATTGGGCAACGATGTATCTTACCTTCAGTGGTTAGACCTGATAACTCTGATCTTCATTGATTGGGCAACGATGTATCTTACCTTCAGTGGTTAGACCTGATAACTCTGATCTTCATTGATTGGGCAACGATGTATCTTACCTTCAGTGGTTAGACCTGATAACTCTGATCTTCATTGATTGGGCAACGATGTATCTTACCTTCAGTGGTTAGACCTGATCACCCTGATCTTCAATGATTGGGCAGCGATGTATCTTACCTTCAGTGGTTAGACCTGATCACCCTGATCTTCAATGATTGGGCAGCGATGTATCTTACCTTCAGTGGTTGGACCTGATAACTCTGATCTTCATTGATTGGGCAACGATGTATCTTACCTTCAGTGGTTAGACCTGATAACTCTGATCTTCATTGATTGGGCAACGATGTATCTTACCTTCAGTGGTTAGACCTGATAACTCTGATTTTCATTGATTGGGCAACGATGTATCTTACCTTCAGTGGTTGGACCTGATAACTCTGATCTTCATTGATTGGGCAACGATGTATCTTACCTTCAGTGGTTGAACCTGATCACCCTGGTCTTCATTGATTGGGCAACGATGTATCTTACCTTCAGTGGTTAGACCTGATAACTCTGATCTTCATTGATTGGGCAACGATGTATCTTACCTTCAGTGGTTAGACCTGATAACTCTGATCTTCATTGATTGGGCAACGATGTATCTTACCTTCAGTGGTTAGACCTGATAACTCTGATCTTCATTGATTGGGCAACGATGTATCTTACCTTCAGTGGTTGGACCTGATCACCCTGATCTTCAATGATTGGGCAGCGATGTATCTTACCTTCAGTGGTTAGACCTGATAACTCTGATCTTCATTGATTGGGCAACGATGTATCTTACCTTCAGTGGTTAGACCTGATCACCCTGATCTTCAATGATTGGGCAGCGATGTATCTTACCTTCAGTGGTTGGACCTGATAACTCTGATCTTCATTGATTGGGCAACGATGTATCTTACCTTCAGTGGTTAGACCTGATAACTCTGATCTTCATTGATTGGGCAACGATGTATCTTACCTTCAGTGGTTAGACCTGATAACTCTGATTTTCATTGATTGGGCAACGATGTATCTTACCTTCAGTGGTTGGACCTGATAACTCTGATCTTCATTGATTGGGCAACGATGTATCTTACCTTCAGTGGTTGAACCTGATCACCCTGGTCTTCATTGATTGGGCAACGATGTATCTTACCTTCAGTGGTTGGACCTGATCACCCTGATCTTCAATGATTGGGCAACGATGTATCTTACATTCAGTGGTTGGACCTGACCACCCTGATCTTCATTGATTAAGAAACGATGTATCTTACCTTCAGTGGTTGGACCTGATCACTCTGATCTTCATTGATTGGGCAACGATGTATCTTACCTTCAATGGTTAGACCTGATAACTCTGATCTTCATTGATTGGGCAACGATGTATTTTACCTTCAGTGGTTAGACCTGATAACTCTGATTTTCATTGATTGGGCAACGATGTATCTTACCTTCAGTGGTTGGACCTGA
Source organism: Leptopilina drosophilae (assembly GCA_032873175.1). NCBI lineage: Eukaryota > Metazoa > Arthropoda > Insecta > Hymenoptera > Figitidae > Leptopilina > Leptopilina drosophilae. The sequence continues at coordinate 54,370 of JAVJHS010000053.1, read as the reverse complement.
TAACTCTGATCTTCATTGATTGGGCAACGATGTATCTTACCTTCAGTGGTTGAACCTGATCACCCTGATCTTCAATGATTGGGCAACGATGTATCTTACCTTCAGTGGTTGGACCTGATCACCCTGATCTTCAATGATTGGGCAACGATGTATTTTTGCTTCAGTGGTTGGACCTGATAACCCTGATCTTCAATGATTGGGCAACGATGTATCTGACATTCAGTGGTTGGACCTGACCACCCTGATCTTCATTGATTAAGAAACGATGTATCTTACCTTCAGTGGTTGGACCTGATCACCCTGATCTTCAATGATTGGGCAGCGATGTATCTTACCTTCAGTGGTTAGACCTGATAACTCTGATCTTCATTGATTGGGCAACGATGTATCTTACCTTCAGTGGTTAGACCTGATAACTCTGATTTTCATTGATTGGGCAACGATGTATCTTACCTTCAGTGGTTGGACCTGATAACTCTGATCTTCATTGATTGGGCAACGATGTATCTTACCTTCAGTGGTTGGACCTGATCACCCTGATCTTCAATGATTGGGCAACGATGTATCTTACATTCAGTGGTTGGACCTGACCACTCTGATCTTCATTGATTAAGAAACGATGTATCTTACCTTCAGTGGTTGGACCTGATCACTCTGATCTTCAATGATTGGGCAGCGATGTATCTTACCTTCAGTGGTTGGACCTGATAACTCTGATCTTCATTGATTGGGCAACGATGTATCTTACCTTCAGTGGTTAGACCTGATAACTCTGTTCTTCATTGATTGGGCAACGATGTATCTTACCTTCAGTGGTTAGACCTGATAACTCTGATCTTCATTGATTGGGCAACGATGTATCTTACCTTCAGTGGTTGGACCTGATCACCCTGATCTTCAATGATTGGGCAGCGATGTATCTTACCTTCAGTGGTTAGACCTGATAACTCTGATCTTCATTGATTGGGCAACGATGTATCTTACCTTCAGTGGTTGGACCTGATCACCCTGATCTTCAATGATTGGGCAGCGATGTATCTTACCTTCAGTGGTTAGACCTGATAACTCTGATCTTCATTGATTGGGCAACGATGTATCTTACCTTCAGTGGTTAGACCTGATAACTCTGATCTTCATTGATTGGGCAACGATGTATCTTACCTTCAGTGGTTAGACCTGATAACTCTGATTTTCATTGATTGGGCAACGATGTATCTTACATTCAGTGGTTGGACCTGATAACTCTGATCTTCATTGATTGGGCAACGATGTATCTTACCTTCAGTGGTTGGACCTGATCACCCTGATCTTCAATGATTGGGCAACGATGTATCTTACCTTCAGTGGTTGGACCTGATCACCCTGATCTTCAATGATTGGGCAACGATGTATTTTTGCTTCAGTGGTTGGACCTGATAACCCTGATCTTCAATGATTGGGCAACGATGTATCTTACATTCAGTGGTTGGACCTGACCACCCTGATCTTCATTGATTAGGAAACGATGTATCTTACCTTCAGTGGTTGGACCTGATCACCCTGATCTTCAATGATTGGGCAGCGATGTATCTTACCTTCAGTGATTGGACCTGATAACTCTGATCTTCATTGATTGGGCAACGATGTATCTTACCTTCAGTGGTTAGACCTGATAACTCTGATTTTCATTGATTGGGCAACGATGTATCTTACCTTCAGTGGTTGGACCTGATAACTCTGATCTTCATTGATTGGGCAACGATGTATCTTACCTTCAGTGGTTGGACCTGATCACCCTGATCTTCAATGATTGGGCAACGATGTATCTTACATTCAGTGGTTGGACCTGACCACCCTGATCTTCATTGATTAAGAAACGATGTATCTTACCTTCAGTGGTTGGACCTGATCACTCTGATCTTCAATGATTGGGCAGCGATGTATCTTACCTTCAGTGGTTGGACCTGATAACTCTGATCTTCATTGATTGGGCAACGACGTATCTTACCTTCAGTGGTTAGACCTGATAACTCTGATCTTCATTGATTGGGCAACGATGTATCTTACCTTCAGTGGTTAGACCTGATAACTCTGATCTTCATTGATTGGGCAACGATGTATCTTACCTTCAGTGGTTGGACCTGATCACCCTGATCTTCAATGATTGGGCAGCGATGTATCTTACCTTCAGTGGTTAGACCTGATAACTCTGATCTTCATTGATTGGGCAACGATGTATCTTACCTTCAGTGGTTAGACCTGATAACTCTGATCTTCATTGATTGGGCAACGATGTATCTTACCTTCAGTGGTTAGACCTGATAACTCTGATCTTCATTGATTAGGCAACGATGTATCTTACCTTCAGTGGTTGGACCTGATAACTCTGATCTTCATTGATTGGGCAACGATGTATCTTACCTTCAGTGGTTGGACCTGATCACCCTGATCTTCAATGATTGGGCAACGATGTATCTTACATTCAGTGGTTGGACCTGACCACCCTGATCTTCATTGATTAAGAAACGATGTATCTTACCTTCAGTGGTTGGACCTGATAACTCTGATCTTCATTGAATGGGCAACGATGTATCTTACCTTCAGTGGTTAGACCTGATAACTCTGATTTTCATTGATTGGGCAACGATGTATCTTACCTTCAGTGGTTGGACCTGATAACTCTGATCTTCATTGATTGGGCAACGATGTATCTTACCTTCAGTGGTTGGACCTGATCACCCTGATCTTCAATGATTGGGCAACGATGTATCTTACATTCAGTGGTTGGACCTGACCACCCTGATCTTCATTGATTAAGAAACGATGTATCTTACCTTCAGTGGTTGGACCTGATCACTCTGATCTTCAATGATTGGGCAGCGATGTATCTTACCTTCAGTGGTTGGACCTGATAACTCTGATCTTCATTGATTGGGCAACGATGTATCTTACCTTCAGTGGTTAGACCTGATAACTCTGATCTTTATTGATTGGGCAACGATGTATCTTACCTTCAGTGGTTAGACCTGATAACTCTGATCTTCATTGATTGGGCAACGATGTATCTTACCTTCAGTGGTTGGACCTGATCACCCTGATCTTCAATGATTGGGCAGCGTTGTATCTTACCTTCAGTGGTTAGACCTGATAACTCTGATCTTCATTGATTGGGCAACGATGTATCTTACCTTCAGTGGTTAGACCTGATAACTCTGATCTTCATTGATTGGGCAACGATGTATCTTACCTTCAGTGGTTAGACCTGATAACTCTGATTTTCATTGATTGGGCAACGATGTATCTTACATTCAGTGGCTGGACCTGATAACTCTGATCTTCATTGATTGGGCAACGATGTATCTTACCTTCAGTGGTTGGACCTGATCACCCTGATCTTCAATGATTGGGCAACGATGTATCTTACCTTCAGTGGTTGGACCTGATCACCCTGATCTTCAATGATTGGGCAACGATGTATTTTTGCTTCAGTGGTTGGACCTGATAACCCTGATCTTCAATGATTAGGCAACGATGTATCTTACATTCAGTGGTTGGACCTGACCACCCTGATCTTCATTGATTAAGAAACGATGTATCTTACCTTCAGTGGTTGGACCTGATCACCCTGATCTTCAATGATTGGGCAACGATGTATTTTTGCTTCAGTGGTTGGACCTGATAACCCTGATCTTCAATGATTGGGCAACGATGTATCTGACATTCAGTGGTTGGACCTGACCACCCTGATCTTCATTGATTAAGAAACGATGTATCTTACCTTCAGTGGTTGGACCTGATCACCCTGATCTTCAATGATTGGGCAGCGATGTATCTTACCTTCAGTGGTTAGACCTGATAACTCTGATCTTCATTGATTGGGCAACGATGTATCTTACCTTCAGTGGTTAGACCTGATAACTCTGATTTTCATTGATTGGGCAACGATGTATCTTACCTTCAGTTGTTGGACCTGATAACTCTGATCTTCATTGATTGGGCAACGATGTATCTTACCTTCAGTGGTTGGACCTGATCACCCTGATCTTCAATGATTGGGCAACGATGTATCTTACATTCAGTGGTTGGACCTGACCACTCTGATCTTCATTGATTAAGAAACGATGTATCTTACCTTCAGTGGTTGGACCTGATCAGTCTGATCTTCAATGATTGGGCAACGATGTATCTTACCTTCAGTGGTTGGACCTGATAACTCTGATCTTCATTGATTGGGCAACGATGTATCTTACCTTCAGTGGTTAGACCTGATAACTCTGTTCTTCATTGATTGGGCAACGATGTATCTTACCTTCAGTGGTTAGACCTGATAACTCTGATCTTCATTGATTGGGCAACGATGTATCTTACCTTCAGTGGTTGGACCTGATCACCCTGATCTTCAATGATTGGGCAGCGATGTATCTTACCTTCAGTGGTTAGACCTGATAACTCTGATCTTCATTGATTGGGCAACGATGTATCTTACCTTCAGTGGTTGGACCTGATCACCCTGATCTTCAATGATTGGGCAGCGATGTATCTTACCTTCAGTGGTTAGACCTGATAACTCTGATCTTCATTGATTGGGCAACGATGTATCTTACCTTCAGTGGTTAGACCTGATAACTCTGATCTTCATTGATTGGGCAACGATGTATCTTACCTTCAGTGGTTAGACCTGATAACTCTGATTTTCATTGATTGGGCAACGATGTATCTTACATTCAGTGGTTGGACCTGATAACTCTGATCTTCATTGATTGGGCAACGATGTATCTTACCTTCAGTGGTTGGACCTGATCACCCTGATCTTCAATGATTGGGCAACGATGTATCTTACCTTCAGTGGTTGGACCTGATCACCCTGATCTTCAATGATTGGGCAACGATGTATTTTTGCTTCAGTGGTTGGACCTGATAACCCTGATCTTCAATGATTGGGCAACGATGTATCTTACATTCAGTGGTTGGACCTGACCACCCTGATCTTCATTGATTAAGAAACGATGTATCTTACCTTCAGTGGTTGGACCTGATCACCCTGATCTTCAATGATTGGGCAGCGATGTATCTTACCTTCAGTGATTGGACCTGATAACTCTGATCTTCATTGATTGGGCAACGATGTATCTTACCTTCAGTGGTTAGACCTGATAACTCTGATTTTCATTGATTGGGCAACGATGTATCTTACCTTCAGTGGTTGGACCTGATAACTCTGATCTTCATTGATTGGGCAACGATGTATCTTACCTTCAGTGGTTGGACCTGATCACCCTGATCTTCAATGATTGGGCAACGATGTATCTTACATTCAGTGGTTGGACCTGACCACCCTGATCTTCATTGATTAAGAAACGATGTATCTTACCTTCAGTGGTTGGACCTGATCACTCTGATCTTCAATGATTGGGCAGCGATGTATCTTACCTTCAGTAGTTGGACCTGATAACTCTGATCTTCATTGATTGGGCAACGACGTATCTTACCTTCAGTGGTTAGACCTGATAACTCTGATCTTCATTGATTGGGCAACGATGTATCTTACCTTCAGTGGTTAGACCTGATAACTCTGATCTTCATTGATTGGGCAACGATGTATCTTACCTTCAGTGGTTGGACCTGATCACCCTGATCTTCAATGATTGGGCAGCGATGTATCTTACCTTCAGTGGTTAGACCTGATAACTCTGATCTTCATTGATTGGGCAACGATGTATCTTACCTTCAGTGGTTAGACCTGATAACTCTGATCTTCATTGATTGGGCAACGATGTATCTTACCTTCAGTGGTTAGACCTGATAACTCTGATCTTCATTGATTAGGCAACGATGTATCTTACCTTCAGTGGTTGGACCTGATAACTCTGATCTTCATTGATTGGGCAACGATGTATCTTACCTTTAGTGGTTGGACCTGATCACCCTGATCTTCAATGATTGGGCAACGATGTATCTTACATTCAGTGGTTGGACCTGACCACCCTGATCTTCATTGATTAAGAAACGATGTATCTTACCTTCAGTGGTTGGACCTGATAACTCTGATCTTCATTGAATGGGTAACGATGTATCTTACCTTCAGTGGTTAGACCTGATAACTCTGATTTTCATTGATTGGGCAACGATGTATCTTACCTTCAGTGGTTGGACCTGATAACTCTGATCTTCATTGATTGGGCAACGATGTATCTTACCTTCAGTGGTTGGACCTGATCACCCTGATCTTCAATGATTGGGCAACGATGTATCTTACATTCAGTGGTTGGACCTGACCACCCTGATCTTCATTGATTAAGAAACGATGTATCTTACCTTCAGTGGTTGGACCTGATCACTCTGATCTTCAATGATTGGGCAGCGATGTATCTTACCTTCAGTGGTTGGACCTGATAACTCTGATCTTCATTGATTGGGCAACGATGTATCTTACCTTCAGTGGTTAGACCTGATAACTCTGATCTTCATTGATTGGGCAACGATGTATCTTACCTTCAGTGGTTAGACCTGATAACTCTGATTTTCATTGATTGGGCAACGATGTATCTTACATTCAGTGGCTGGACCTGATAACTCTGATCTTCATTGATTGGGCAACGATGTATCTTACCTTCAGTGGTTGGACCTGATCACCCTGATCTTCAATGATTGGGCAACGATGTATCTTACCTTCAGTGGTTGGACCTGATCACCCTGATCTTCAATGATTGGGCAACGATGTATTTTTGCTTCAGTGGTTGGACCTGATAACCCTGATCTTCAATGATTAGGCAACGATGTATCTTACATTCAGTGGTTGGACCTGACCACCCTGATCTTCATTGATTAAGAAACGATGTATCTTACCTTCAGTGGTTGGACCTGATCACCCTGATCTTCAATGATTGGGCAGCGATGTATCTTACCTTCAGTGGTTGGACCTGATAACTCTGATCTTCATTGATTGGGCAACGATGTATCTTACCTTCAGTGGTTAGACCTGATAACTCTGATTTTCATTGATTGGGCAACGATGTATCTTACCTTCAGTGGTTGGACCTGATAACTCTGATCTTCATTGATTGGGCAACGATGTATCTTACCTTCAGTGGTTGGACCTGATCACCCTGATCTTCAATGATTGGGCAACGATGTATCTTACATTCAGTGGTTGGACCTGACCACCCTGATCTTCATTGATTAAGAAACGATGTATCTTACCTTCAGTGGTTGGACCTGATAACTCTGATCTTCATTGAATGGGCAACGATGTATCTTACCTTCAGTGGTTAGACCTGATAACTCTGATTTTCATTGATTGGGCAACGATGTATCTTACCTTCAGTGGTTGGACCTGATAACTCTGATCTTCATTGATTGGGCAACGATGTATCTTACCTTCAGTGGTTGGACCTGATCACCCTGATCTTCAATGATTGGGCAACGATGTATCTTACATTCAGTGGTTGGACCTGACCACCCTGATCTTCATTGATTAAGAAACGATGTATCTTACCTTCAGTGGTTGGACCTGATCACTCTGATCTTCAATGATTGGGCAGCGATGTATCTTACCTTCAGTGGTTGGACCTGATAACTCTGATCTTCATTGATTGGGCAACGATGTATCTTACCTTCAGTGGTTAGACCTGATAACTCTGATCTTCATTGATTGGGCAACGATGTATCTTACCTTCAGTGGTTAGACCTGATAACTCTGATTTTCATTGATTGGGCAACGATGTATCTTACATTCAGTGGCTGGACCTGATAACTCTGATCTTCATTGATTGGGCAACGATGTATCTTACCTTCAGTGGTTGGACCTGATCACCCTGATCTTCAATGATTGGGCAACGATGTATCTTACCTTCAGTGGTTGGACCTGATCACCCTGATCTTCAATGATTGGGCAACGATGTATTTTTGCTTCAGTGGTTGGACCTGATAACCCTGATCTTCAATGATTAGGCAACGATGTATCTTACATTCAGTGGTTGGACCTGACCACCCTGATCTTCATTGATTAAGAAACGATGTATCTTACCTTCAGTGGTTGGACCTGATCACCCTGATCTTCAATGATTGGGCAGCGATGTATCTTACCTTCAGTGGTTGGACCTGATAACTCTGATCTTCATTGATTGGGCAACGATGTATCTTACCTTCAGTGGTTAGACCTGATAACTCTGATTTTCATTGATTGGGCAACGATGTATCTTACCTTCAGTGGTTGGACCTGATAACTCTGATCTTCATTGATTGGGCAACGATGTATCTTACCTTCAGTGGTTGGACCTGATCACCCTGATCTTCAATGATTGGGCAACGATGTATCTTACATTCAGTGGTTGGACCTGACCACCCTGATCTTCATTGATTAAGAAACGATGTATCTTACCTTCAGTGGTTGGACCTGATAACCCTAATCTTCATTGATTGGGCAGCGATGTATCTTACCTTCAGTTGTCAGACCTGATAACTCTGATCTTCATTGATTGGGCAACGATGTATCTTACCTTCAGTGGTTTGATCTGATAAACCTAATAAGGATCAGAGTTATATTGATTAGACTACAACATATCAAACCTTCAGTGGTTGGATCCCATAGCTGTGATCTTTATTGATTGGACCACCAAAGACTTTACCTTCAAGGTTTAAAAATTTTATGTGTTTTCTTTATTAATGGCAATAAATTAATTATTACTATATCAAATATTTATTCAAAGTGTCGTCAATAGCAAAATAATTTGGTTATTAATTTGTAACTTCGGAGGCAATTTTTATAAGAATGATAAAGGGGTAGTTTTTGATCATGATTAAGGGTTGTTGAGTTAATGGTGGATGTAAAAATAGTTGCTTTTTTGTTATTCATAGATAAAACTCTTTAACAAAAAGATTAGAATCTTAGTCCATGGCATTTCGACTTTTTTCGTTTTTGGTTGTTTGGGGGTGGTTTTTTAACATATTTAGGGGTGGCCGATATTTAAACAGTAGTAGTAAACGTTGTTTATTTTTAAAGGAATAATTATTCGGTGTTATGTGTCAATATATTCATGTTTTATAACTTTTTGGGGTTTTGGCATAAGGGTTGATGTATGAGGGGGTAGTTTTTTAAACTGCAAGGGTCGTAATCTTAATTTAAATTCTGTGGTTGTTATTACTGTTACCTTCTTTTATTAAATTGTAGTGTAAACATTTCTTGTTTACATAATTTTATCATATTTTACTGTTTTTTTAAAGCGGTATCTCTTAGTTTAGGGTGGTTTTTCAACCCTTTCCCCAAGGTTTAGGACTTTCTAAGGATGATTTTCGGATTCAGCAGGTCAAAATCTATAAAAACATATACTTCTTTTACAATCCCCTTCGGGGGAAAATTTTGACCATTTTTCAGCATCGTTCTTTGAAGCAAATCGATCAATATTAAGACGTGCCTCTAGTCGACTGAAATTTTAAATGGAAAATACATGTAAATTTTCCTGGAAATTACACAAAAATTTTTTAAGCTGGTTGAATCCATTTCAAATCAGGCAAGCCGACTAACTTCAATTCGTAGAATTGAAAAATAAAGAGACACGTATTTTTATTTTTCGTAAAAATGTTTTTTTAACGAAATTAGCCACATTTGAACTTTAAGCGGTAAAAACCTAAAAACGGTGAAAAAAATGGTTTTACTTGTTTCTCTTTGAAACCCCGTTTAAAATTTATAAAAAACTTAAAAATTGAAAAATGTCAGCAGATATTCAAAAAAAATAAACTTAATTTTCTCGAAAACACCACCTTTTTTTGATCAAATTTTTAGAGTGACTTCGTATTAATATAAAGAAGAAATTACATGAGTTTCAAGTGGGCTATAAACAATATTTGTACTTAGAAGAATTCTTTTTCAAAAAATTTATTTTTAAGTTTAAAACTATTGAAGTTATTTGTTTAAAACAAAGAAAAATAACAAATGAAAGTTTGCAAAGCTTCGCCTCGCCTAGTTTATTCCAAAAAAAGTCCTCATTCAAAAATTACCAATTGATCGCACAAGTTACGAACGATATTTTTCATAACCAAAATTGTTGTTAATGTTTACTTAAGTGACAGATATTTTGACATGCTGAGGAAATTGACGAAAGTATTATTTATTTCTAATTATATATTAATTTTATTTTTCTGATAATTGTAATAATTAACGTCAGTTTTCTATTTTTATAATTATCAGAAAATTAAAATTAATACATGAGGCATTTCATTTCAAACCGTTCCACCGACAAAAAAACAATCGCAAGGAGATAGACTTTCTAATAATTTTTATTATATAAAACTTTAATTGTTTATAATATATTATACACTAATTCAATAGAGAATTTAATGAGCTTTCTATTGCTATTTTTATTATATTAAATTTCTGCCAATTTCGTAGAGAAATTCCTGTTTGAAATGTTAAACTCTTAATATCACAAAACACCCCCCCCCCCGACGATTTTTATCAAAATTATATAAAAATGAAGCGCAAATTCTGTAGTTTCTATTCCCATTTAATATATTATAGACATTTGATGGGATTAATAGAAAAAAAATTATTTAAAAAATGTGTTTTGAAAAATTTGACAAATAGTATTTAACCCATTCAACTTACATTCAATTTCGTACTATTTGTCAAATTTTTCAATAATATATCAAATGGGAATAGAAGCTTGAGAATTTACGCTTTATTTTCATATAGTTTTGATAAAAATCGTCGGGGGATTGTTTTGTGATATTAAGAATTTAACATTTCAAACAGGAATTTCTCTACGAAATTGGCAGGAATTTAATATAATAAAAATAGCAATAGAAAGCTCATTAAATTCTCTATTGAATTAGTGTATAATATATTATAAACAATTAAAGTTTTATATAATAAAAATTATTAGAAAGTCTATCTCCTTGCGATTGTTTTTTTGTCGGTGGAACGGTTTGAAATGAAATGCCTCATATGATTAGAAATAAATAATACTTACGTCAATTTCCTCAGCGTATCAAAATATCTGTCACTTAAGTAAACATTAACAACAATTTTGGTTATAAAAAACCTTTTTCATAACGCGGTGCTAAAAAAGGCACTTTTTTACACCTTGTTATGAAAAATATCGTTCGTAACTTGTACGCTCAGTTGGTAATTTTTGAATGAGGACTTTTTTTGGAATAAACAGTAGGCGAAGCGTAGCTTTGCAAACTTTCATTTGTTATTTTTCTTTGTTTTAAACAAATAACTTCAATAATTTTAAACTTAAAAAAAAATTTTATGAAAAAGAATTCTTCTAAGTACAAAATTTTTACTTAGAAGAATTTTTTTTACATTATTAACATAAACAATATATAATTATTATAAACAATATTTAATATTGTTTATAGCCCACTTGAAACTCATGTAATTTCTTCTTTATATTAATACGAAGTCACTCTAAAAATTTGATCAAAAAAGGTGGTGTTTTTGAGAAAATTAAGTTTATTTTTTTTTAATATCTGCTGCCATTTTTTAATTTTGAAGTTTTTTATAAATTTTAAACGGGGTTTCGAAGAGAAGAAGACCTCCAATAAGAATCAAGAAGAAAAATTTATTACCACACAGTAGAATAAAAATTACAAGTAAAACCATTTTTTTCACCGTTTTTTAGGGGAAATTTTTCCCTTTCCTCCTTGAAATTACAAGGAGAACGGGTAAAAACTTCTTCATCGTCCTTGCGGTTGATATAGTTAAACTTGAGTTAAACACTTTAATTTTTCGCGATGTCAGACGATTGTTCTTCGCGCACGCGCATATTGTGCCAAGAAAGGATTGAAAACACTATGCAGAAAGACACATTTTGTTTTAGACTGAAACTCAGTTATTTTCACATGCTTTTAGATATTTATTTACAAAAATGTGATGGTCGAAAAAAGCAGCAGTAGAAGACCGAATATTGAGGAATTTCTTGACCATCACATTTTCGTAAATGAATAGAAATTTACAGCTTTTTTGGTAATATGGTTTCAAAATTAATAGCATATATACAATTTCAAAATAATAATGAAATATGACTAAAGGGATCTTAGAATCGAAAATTTTTAGGGTATTTTTTGAAATTTTGAAGTGAAAATTTTTAAAAACGATCAACTTTTAATTATAAAATCAATAATGTTTAAATCTTCATTATTTCCCATATATTCAATAAAAACTTATTTCGATTTTACAGAAATGAACAAACAACTTGTAATAAAGGTAAAACTGACAACATAACCTATAATTCATTTCCTTCTAAGGTTCTATTCTTCAGAACACATCACAAATAGAAATTCCGTAAAATTTTAAAGCCTTAATTATATATTTGCGCAAATTTAATACAATTTTTAATAACTTACCTAGTCCAGTAAAATAATTATCTTCTGTGAAATGCAGCTAACAAACAAATATATTCTTAATCACACTTTTGCTCATTTTAAAACCCTAATCCACAATAATCTCCTGTCTATCGACTCTTTTATGCCCAATTTATTTTCATAATCAACTTTTAATTCTCCAGCTTTTGGAAATGGGTGAAAAGTAAGACTCGAATCCTTGCACTTTCTACTGCTGCAACCATAAACTAAGCAAAAAATTTTTGCTTTTTGATGCTTTGGGATTAAATTTCACTCCGACAAAATTCATTTTAATATTTTCCATTTATTCATTTACTTTTTATATAGTTTTTTTATTTTAAATATAAAATGTATCGCATTTGAATATCTTGTTTACATCTGTCACGTGTATTTTCACTGAAAGCAGACCGATCTCTCTGGTTCGAATTTTCGCCACCAGATAGCGTATCGCAGTTTAGCCGTTCCCAATTGCAATATTTTAAACATAACTTTTTATAAATTAGAGCCTAGTTCCTCATAAGGATCCATTAAGTGTACATTTTTCAAGTGGAAGGGATAGTGGATGATATGAGAGAACCTGTACCTACCAAAGGGAAAAGTGTTGCCTGCGATAAGGGGTATTTTACTATAGCGTCTGAATTGATTACTTCTGGTCCGCAAGAGTCTGAAAGATTTCAAAAAAGACAGTAGATTTGGAGAAAAAGTTAATTCTGTGAATTTCTATTAGCACTAACAATTTTTATTCGTGGCCTTCTTATTATATATCTAATTTACTCCAAAATTGTAATCAAGGAATTTTCGTGCCATAATGATTTTAAAATGTGCACCAAATTTTGTCATTTTTACGTTTACATACCTTACATATGGGCACTAAATTTTTCTTTTCATATTGAGAAGATTTTCCTCTTTTATACTTTCTATTTAATGTCACTTTTTTAACAGTTTGAAGCTACGTGCAGAAAAGAAAGAAACTTATTAAATTCATTAACTTTATTTAACAATTTTTTCTCTGTGTTCATATCGGCACATTCTTCACAAAAAACGCACATCTCTGGATCTCAATTCTATAAATTATAATCATCTTCCACTTCGTCTTTCACCTTCGACAACAAATTTGAGAAAAATCAATTTGACATTTTATTATTCTTATTAAATTTTTTATTTGTACTTCTTATGACGGTGTATAGGTTGCCTTATATAACCCAGCTGGCCAATAAAGTGTCCATTATGACCCTTGCGGTATAAAGTAATCTGCATTATCCTAGGAAAATAATGATTTTTGTAACGTTTCAAATTAAACCTAGGTTTTTATTTTCAATTAAAAAACCATATTTAAGAAAATTAAAAAGACTTTTTCTGTTACTTCGAGAGTTTATTTTTATGTGTAAAACCTTACATATCAATATTTACAATTAAAACCTAAAAAAATTTACAAAAATAGTAGAGGTATGCAAAAAGACCAAAACCCGATTGCTGCTTTAAAAAAGAAAATAATTTTCTTTTTCTTTTCTCACCCCGATACCAGCAGCCATCTTGGTTTTCTTCTCCCACCACCATCTTTGGAGAAAAGTAGGGGTGACCAACTAGTATATAACACAGCCACACAAAAAAATTTCTAATCTAGGGGTCACACTATGCAGACTTTATGTTTTTTGGATCGCTGAATCCGAATCCGAGGTTTATTTAACCCCATCAAATCAGGATTTTGACATAACCTCAAAAACCAATATGGCGGATACGTTTTTGAAAAATTCTTCGATTCGCTTGAAATTCGTGACTCGGAGGTTTTTGGGGTCGCTGATTACAAAATTAAAGTCAGATTTCAAAAATTCATAATGGCGGAACCAATAAATATGTTTTTTTAAGGAATTAAGAACTTGGGTGGGCAACGGAGTTTGTCCATTATCCGACTAAGTCCTGGATAATGGCTTTGATGCCGTCATGGCAGACACACGAAGAAAACGTGCTACGATGCAGGGACTCGGAACCCCAGTATCGGCGGTTGAAGGTGAGAATTCAGGTTCTCAGGCGTCGTCATCTATCAACTGCAACTCTTCATTGGTGGGAAACTTGGTTAATGTAGAGTACTATGCGACAAGAAGATGTGACAATCCATATCACAATTGTGATAGCAATCGTGATATGTTTTGCTACATTTGTTCTAAATACGAAATTAGTTCACTGCGGAAGAAACTAGATGATGACATCAAAGTCACATACAAGGGATTTTTCGACTTGAATATTGGTGAACATCCATGGGTTCCCAATATAATTTGTAATTCTTGTCGAATAATGTTGAATCGTTGGAAAAAAGACAAAAAAGAAACTAAATTTTCTTGCCCAACAGAATGGAAGTAACCTCTTAGTGAGAAAGATTGCTTTTTTGTTCTAATAAGGTAAGTAAAAATTTTACTATTAAGAATAAACACACGATAGAGTACAAAACAGTGACAATGCAACAAATTGGCGACTTTTTATTGATGCATCTAAAAGCAGTATTAAGGCAGTGTTACTGCATAATACTAACGTGTATGCTTCTATACCCATAACTCATTCGACTGTTATGAAGGAAAATTATGAGAATATGGTAGTACTTTTGAATAAAATTGGCTACGAGCAACACAGATGGAAGATCTGTGGAGATTTAAAAATTATTACCATATTACTCGGACATCAGTGTGGATTTACATAGTACCCCTACTACTTATGTTTATGGGATAGTAGAGACAGGCAGAATTAATACAAAGTGAAAGATTGTCCAGCTAGGGAATCCCTCACACCTGGTTCACATAATGTCATTCACGAATCCCTTGTAGATCCATCAAATGCCTTGTCGCCTCCTACTCTTTATATAAAACTATGTCTTATGAAGCAGTTTGTCTATGCTCTTGATAAGACATGTAAATGTTTTAACTATTTACAGAAGGTTTTTCTAAACTTTCCGATACTAAAATTAAAGAAGGGACATTTGATGGTCCACAAATTGGGAAACTCTTCAGGGATAATAACTTAATCGAAACAATGAATATTAGGGAGAAAGCAGCCTGACAGAGTTTTCGATCAGTTGCCCAAAACTTCCGAGGAAACAAAAAAAGTCTTCAGTACAAAAACTAGTTAACAAGATGATCACGGACTATAAAAAACTAGGATGCTTGATGAACTTGAAGCTGCATTTTCTGCACTCGCATCTTGATAAATTCTCAGAAAACCTGGGACACTTCAGTGAAGAACAGGGGAAGCGTTTTCACGAAGATATTCAAGTTATTAAAACTCGTTACCAGGGATGTTGGGATGCTAATATGCTTGCAGATTTTTGCTGGATGTTAAAAAGAGAAACGCTTGGACAAGGCACCAAACGAAGAATAAATCCTATACATAGATCATTCGAGAAAAAGAGAACTTGATGCAGCTCAAAGAAGGAGAACAACTAAAATAATATACATATATGTTTCTCAATAGCAATACCAATCAGCGCTTTTAAGAGCTGCATGAGGTACAAAATCCGATCGTGCGACCTCCTCGCCGTGTACATCGAGTAACGCTAATGCCGACGGTACGTCTATATTGTTACATGCGTTTAATAGCACAAATTGTAAGTTTTAGGGTAATGTCAAAAGCATTTTCTGATAAAATTAAACTGATCTCGGTTTCTTAATCAGCGCCCCAAAAATTCCCGAGTTACGAGTTAAAAGCGAATCAAATAAATTATTAAAAAAGTGTCCGCCATTTTGAATTTTTGTAATCTGACTTTAAATTCGTAATCAGCGACCCCAAAAACCCGCGAGAACCGAGTTTTAAGCGAATCCGATGAATTTTTGAAAAACGTGTCCGCCATATTGGATCCTCCATTTTGAATTTTGAAATCTGACTTCAAATTCGTAATCAGCGACCCCAAAAACGGTGTATATGCTTTCTTGGAACAAGTGGACGAATTACAGCAGGCGTACGGATTTTTCGACGAGCAGCTTCTTTGAGGATTTCCTGAATTGTTAAGAGGTGACGCTTTGCTCTGGTATCGAAATGAAATCTGAACAATTTTCACATTGGACAAATTAACCTCAGCATTACGAAGATTTTATCATTCACCTAGTGAATTCAGACACCTAGAAACGCAAATTGTCAGCAAAGTGCAAGGTAAAACGGAGTGATTTAGAGAGTTCTGTACATCATTAAGAACTCTTATGATATGACATGGAGGTTATAATCCTACTCGGGAACTAGATACGCTATATTGGAATATGAAGCCGATATACCGATTACATATTCATCGTAGTGAGCTGAATTCTGTCTGCAGATTAATTCAGCGAGTGGTGAACATTCAAGAAACCCTTTTAGCAGTCAATCTAGAAGAGCAAAGTTTGAGAAATAGTCAACCTGTTGCTGAAGTTTCAAGGCCTTGCAATTCTAAAACCGACTATTGGCGCTGTAGTAAACCAGGACATCGCCGTGCAGATTGTAGAAGCAAACCTATAAAGTTTTGTGGCAAAGAAAATATTTTGACAAGAGACTGCAAGTATGATAAGCCGGGAAACGGAAAAAAGGTCAAACAATAGGAGTAAGTTCAACCTTAGCACCCTCGGACTACCAAATTTTAATATCTTGTAAATTTGACGACCTTACGATCTCGGCCTTGGAGGACACTGAAGCAGTTTGTTCTTGCATTGACATCCACAATGCAAATCTTTTAGTCGCGCTATGTGAAATCCCTAACCTCGCAGAAATCGTAATCGCCCTGGCTGATAGAACTGCATATAAAGTGAAAAAGAGTTTTGACATGAAAATCGCCGCGGGTTCTACAAAAGTGAAACATTCATTCTTAGTGTTGCCTGGTCTATCTCAACCTATGCTTATTGGTGTCGATATTTTACAGAAATTCAACTTTTCCCTTTTAATACATAATCAAGACATTCAGTTATTTAAAAATACGTTTAAAGTTGACATGTGTGAAATCGGCCTTTCAGGTTTAACTTTGTTAGATAAGACGCAGGAAAATGAATTAAATGCTTTAGTTAATTAAGAAAAACATTTATTTAAGTACATTAAAGTTCAAACTTCCCTTCTGAAGCATGAATTTCGCCTCGAAGATAATAGACCAATAAAACAACGTTACCAACCTCGTCATCCAGCAACTTAGAAAGTTATGAGGTAAGAAGCCCTAGAAATGTTAAAACAAAAAGTGATTAGAAAATCGCGTAGTGCGTGGAGTTCCCCTGTCGTGTTAATTAAAAAGAAAAACGATAAATTACGATTCTGTATTGACTTTCGAAGACTAAATAAAGTGACTAAAACGACTATAATGTTTCTCAACGCGTCTAATCTCTTCACCCTCTCTACCCACTCTTCCAACTCACTCTCGACTTCTCTTCGCAGGCTCTTCGTTGGCTATAGGGTGTCTTCGATAGTTCAGGAACGCCGGCAACGTACTAGTTACCGCTTGTGTTGCTGTGTTCACAGCATGGCGGAACTTGTGAACGTTAAGATCCTATTTTCTATGATCGGCGCCGATAAAAGTGGAGATCATAATTTTCAAGGTCCTGTTACTCCTCTCGACTGGATTGTCTTGTGGGTGGTAAGGTGGCGTCGTGATGTATTTGCCTCCGTATTCCTAAAGTGTTGACTTGAGAAATTTGTTGTCAAACTCCTTACCATTATCGGTTAGCAAGTACTCCGGCGTTTCCCATCTAAATAGGACCAACTCCTCAAATGCTCTGACTACCGACTTTCCGTCTGTTGACTTCAATGGTTTGACTTCTATCCACCTTGAGAACAAGTCTTGGAAAACAACCAAATACTTGCAATTCTTCTGACTCGGCGGAAACTCCATTGTGTCTGTGGCTACCACAGCCCACGGCCTCTCTACAATTCTCTGGTCCATTAGGCAGACGGGTTTGACTTGAGATACCTTAGTTAGTTGGCATTGGTGACAATGCGTCACATAATTATCCGATCATAAGTTTTCTCAATTCCTAAGTGTCCGGCTGATGTTTGGGCGTGTCCGTCTTCCATCACTCTCGCTCTGTACTCCTCTGGCACTACCAACTTCAAGCCATCCTCGACTCCTGTGATCGGCTAAAAAAGTCCTCAATGGATTCAAACGCGACTATCGACATCTTCCTCTTCTTCCAATGTTGCATTTCCAGGGCCCATACGGCTAACTGGCCTGTAAGATGCTTTAAGTTCCTGAGCCATTTAAGGGCACTGTGATCCGTAATCACGTGAAATTTGTACCCTTCTATGTATGGCCTGAAGTTTTTGATCGACCACAATAATGACAGACACTCCTTTTCTGTCACGCTGTAGTTTCTCTCTGCCTCGGTCCAAACTCGGCTGATGTAAACTATTGGATGTTCTCCGTCCTGAAATTCTTGCGTCAATACGACCCCAATGGCGTAGTTGCTGGCGTCACATTGAATTGTGAACTTCTTCGTGAAGTCAGGTCGGTCTAAGACTGGCGCAGATGTCAACTTTTGTTTAAGCTGTTCAAAAGCTTCATGTTCTATCTTTGTAGAGTGATCGCTCTCACTCGACTCTGACTCTATCTCCATGGCTGCGACTTTTTCAATTCTGCCGTGCCTCTGGTTCCTCTTCTTTTCCTTCACGACTGCTAGTTGAAAACGCATCCTTTCTTTTGGTGGAGGGGGGTATACCTGTCGTCTAACTCTTTCGTCCTTTCGTATCCCCGGAGGATCTTCTCCATCTGGCTGAGTGACTCAAATTGGCTGAGTTGCAGTTGGCGTCTGTATGACGGTGTTAGGTCTTTGTAGGCGATACTAAGTTACTGTTTTTGGCTTAAGGGTATGTCCAAGTTGTGAAATGTAAACAAACCAACAGGTAAACAAACAAAGCAATAAAATCACATTTTTCAAAGAGCCTTTTTTCTCACAAAAATTACCATTAGAAAACTTATTTTTACAAAAATGATGAATTAGAGTGTCAAAATTTCCAAAAAAATCATTTTTGAGTGTGATCAATAAATAGCAATTAGTAAAACAACTAATTCAAATGACCTGTAAAATGGAAGGAGAAAATTTTCCCTTCTCACCTTGAAATTACAAGAGAAAGGCTAAAAACTTCTTCATCATCCATGCGGTTGATATAGTCAAACACTTTAATTTTTCACGACCAGAAACTCTGCAGCTCTCTGCGCATGCGCATACCTTACTAAGCATGCGTTGGCAGCACTATCTGGAAGAGCACATTTTGTTTGGAATAAAACTTTGTTGTTTTCTAATTTTTTTCAGCTCTGCAAGGCGTAGTAACCAAAATCATTTCGTCAGCTCACCAGTTTTATAAAGAAAATGTGAATTTAGATTTATGTACGAAAATGAGACTACGCCTTGCAGAGCTGAAAAAAATTAGAAAACAACCCAGATATATTCCAAAGAAAATGTGCACTTCCACATGGTGTTACAGGTGGCGAAAAATTAATGTGTTTGACTATATCAACGACACAGATGATGAAGAAGTTTTTACCCTTTCTCCTTGTAATTTCATGGAGGAAAGGGAAAAATTTCCCCTTCCACATGTTGAAGGTCCAATCGCTGATATGAGACTTCTTCATCGTCGGTGCGGTTGATATACTCAAACAGTTTATTTTTCGCGACACGTCAAAAATGCTATTTCACAGGTCATTTGAATTAGTTATTTTAGTAATTACTGTTAATTGCTTATAGTGAAATCAGGTCCTGGTACTCTTGTGTCAATAAGATTTTTTTCTTTTGCTGACATTAAGAAGTTGCCAAGTGATTCTAGTGCTTTTGTTCCATCATCCAGACAATTTGAGCTCAATGAATGCCGTGAAGTTAAGTTGTTTAAAAGAAGTGTTTTAAACAGTTCGTCAACTTGTAAACAAGTCAAGTTTACAAATCGATGACTATGACTTCTCAGCATTCCAAAAAAGTTTTCAAGTATGTCTTGATTCACATACCCTGTTTTAAATACTTTAAAATGCGCTTTTTGCAAGGTTTTCCATAACTGAGGCATTGCTTTTAAATTCCATATCATGCTTGTTAAAGAAGGTGGAGGTTTTAACCGTTTATTCGTATCGTTAACGAAATACATTTTTTCTAATTTTTTCTGGCTTCAATCCAGTACTCGACGTGATTACTACGTGTCGACACAATATTTCGCACTGGTTTCTCGTAGTTTCTTTCCTCCCTAGTACAATTGGAGGGGTCAAAAGTTGTGTCCATTAAATTAGCAAAATTGGCTGATCCGATAGCACCAGCAGGCATTTTTAAAGGTCCAATCCGAGTCTGAATTTCTGTATCGCATTGACACGTGGTTGAAATAAATTTCGACATTGAGCTGCTTAGAACTTGTGCTGCCACGCAAACCTTCATCTTTGGCATTTTTTCCTCGTAAACATGTCCCTCTTTTAGTTTGGGTAAGGATAAGATTGGTTTGTCAGCCATTGTGTCCAATTGATAGGCTTTCACGTAGTGATCCCATTTTACAATTTTGCCATTTCCTAAGTTCAAAGGCTTATTTAATAAGTTGTTTCTCATGTCTTTAACAACATGTGGAATGTCCAGTACTGCTACGAACGTTACTCCTTCTACTGTCATTTTTGTTTCGCTTCCAGGTTCTATATTTTTCCTTTTGCACTCTTTTAAATATTCTTTTCTCAACTCATTAAGGGCAAGTCCAAGTTGTGAAATGTAAACAAAGCAAAATGTAAACAAACGAAGCACTGAAATCACATTTCGGAAACAGCCTTTTCTCCCACAAAAATTAACATTGGACCGGTTTTTTTAATAAAATGATAAATTAGTGTGTCAAAATTTCCAATGAAATCAAATTTCACTATAAGCAATTAACAGTAATTACTAAAATAACTAATTCAAATGACCTGTAAAATAGCATTTTTGACGCGTCGCGAGAAATAAACTGTTTGACTATATCAACCGCACTGACGATGAAGAAGTCTCATATCAGCGATTGGACCTTCAACATGTGGAAAGGGAAATTTTTCCCTTTCCTCCTTGAAATTACAAGGAGAAAGGGTAAAAACTTCTTCATCGTCCGTGCGGTTGATATACTCAAACACTTTAATTCTTCGCGACCTGAGACTCTGCTTCTCTTTTCGCATGCGCAGACCGTACTAAGAATGCATTAAAATCACATTTTTCGTACAGCCTTTTCTCTCACAAAAATTAACATTTTTTCATTTTTATAAAGGAAATGATTCATTAGAGTGTCAAAGTTTCCAATGAAATAATTTTTGACCAGGAGGAATAAAAAGCAATTACTAAAATAACGAATTAAAATGACCTGAAAATAGCATTTTTGGCACGTCGCGAAAAATAAACTGTTTGACTATATCAACCGCACGGACGATGAAGAAGTTTTTACCCTTTCTCCTTGTAATTTCATGGAGGAAAGGGAAAAATTTCCCCTTCCACATGTTGAAGGTCCAATCGCTGATATGAGACTTCTTCATCGTCGGTGCGGTTGATATACTCAAACAGTTTATTTTTCGCGACACGTCAAAAATGCTATTTCACAGGTCATTTGAATTAGTTATTTTAGTAATTACTGTTAATTGCTTATAGTGAAATTTGATTTCATTGGAAACTTTGACACACTAATTTATCATTTTTATAAAAAAAACCGGTCCAATATTAATTTTTGTGGGAGAAAAGGCTGTTTCCGAAATGTGATTTCAGTGCTTGGTTTGTATACATTTTTGTTTGTTTACATTTCACAACTCGGACATGCCCTTAATTGCCTTTAAATTTGAGCTGTCTTGATCACAAATTGTGACTACTAACTGGAGACCGGTAGAAGCAATAGCCTTGATATTCTCTCTAATACACTGAATTAACTGGCCATAGGTCATTTGAGAATGCGAATAGTAATAGGAAAAAGGAATCTTGGCTCCATCCGATAACCGACGAGCCATGAACACCATTACCCGATCATCAAACTGGCTACTGCGAAAATTTCCTGTGTCCTCGAATCCTATTATTTTGTCTTTTTTCCGGTTGTATGCAACATGGGGATGGACATGAGCTTCGTCCCAGCACATGCTAAATTGCTTATCAGCTTTTTTTAAATTTTGTGCAATGTCAGTTAGGTGAACTGCTATCGAAGTATTAACACCTGTGTCAAGCGGAACCAAAGAGAGAAATTTCATTAAAACAGGTTTCGATCGTAAGCTGAAAAGATTTGTCAAATGTTTATATGTGGCAGGTGATTTTTTGAATATGGATAAAGCTAAAACTTTTTCCTCATTGCTAAATCTCCTTCCATTCACATTGATACCGACATTTTTTAATTGCATCTCCACAAAAAGTCTTTGGGCTTTCGATAATTTCTTAATTTTTTCAGCTACACGAATACATTTTTGGGCGTCCTTCAATTTTTCTTCAAGTCTAAAAAATATCATACAATTAATAAGTAAATTACAAAATATTTTCTTTTCTTTTTATTACATTATTTTAATACAAAGACGTGTGACCATAAATTTTACGACTTCAGAAATACAATACAGAATAAATTAGACAAAATATTAGATTATTCAAATTGTATAATTTTATTCTATATGTAAGAAAATCGAGAAAAACTCTAAACAAATTATTTTAAAAATATTGTTAATTTACTGACATTAAAATTACTTTCCCTGACAAAATTCTTTTTACAGGTTAATATGAATGTTTACGGACAATGGGTAAAATTTATGAATTTTAATCATTTTTAAAAATTACAATTGTAACCCTTCCTGAATTAAATAATTTTTTACAATTCTCAAATAAACTTCATCTTTGAATCAATTAATTGTAATAATTTCCCAAAAGTTCTTCTAGAATTCAATTATTTAAATACGCAACTCAATTTTTTGTAATAATTGTAATTAAACTGACATTTTCCTGACTTTACTGACAAAAAATTATTTCTCTAACACTTCCCTGACTTTACTGATAAAAATTTTGTTTCACTGAGATTTCCCTGACTTTACAGACATGTGGCATTTATTTTAGATTATTAACCTAAAATTTCTCTGCTTCTAAAGTAGCTCCTCTCAGATAGTGTCAGATTTAGTTTTATTTTACAGTGTTAAATTCGACATTGTAAAGTCAAACACATAACTTTATACCCTAGACGAGAAATTAAAAGAAAACTAACCATTGCATAAAAAATCGTAAAATTTAAATTATGACATATTAAACTGCATAGATTAATATATATTTATAAAATGTTACATTTATACATTCCTTTTCACTTTCCGTTTAGTTTTATTTAACAAGTTTCTGATTTCTGTTGCCTCCGAATAAATTTGATTTGCTTTTGGAGCATCTGTACTGGAACCTGCATCGTCTTCGGATGGTCTCTTCGAATTCACTTTTTCTACATTATTTTCAGGAATACCTATTGTCGAACTTTCTATATTTGATATTTAAAAGTCAGATTCAAGAGTTTCGTGCATTTTTTGTTTTTTTGGTCGTGATATGATTGGATTAACCTCGTTACTCTTACGTTTACTTGTGCTTGGTAAATTCTCAACCTCTATAACACTTCCATCTTCTAAAAAACTGTCACAATTCTGGGGTGGTAATCGATGAGAAGAAGTAGATGCTGCCTTTAAAGAAAGCTTTTTTTTAAACGAATGTATGAAGAAACCTCTTTATTTATTTCTAACCTTCTATCCTCTGTCATAACAAGACTGGATTCACAAGGATTCCTTTTTCTAATTCTTTCTGGATTTGAATCTATAACGAAGTTTCCACTTTCCAGTAAACTGTCCGATTATTTTGTTGTTAGTCGAAGAGTTGAAATAGCGTCAGCCTTTAAAAGATTCCGCGTTGACATAGGCTGATAACAATTATTACCAAAATGCAATCCACAAACTATTAATCCCTTTTTTCGTATAGATTCATATGGCATATGCAATTTTTGTTCATTGTCGACTGCCGTTACCCATAATTGTCCCAAATTTTGGTCCACAGGGATACGATGGATAGTTTTGTTCTTCAACTTACACCCTGGAACACTGCACTGCCTCATTTTGTTAATCTAAAAAATTCATGCACTTTAATAGGTTAGGAAACATATTAATGAAAATAAAATAAATTAATTAAAAATTAACAATATTTTTAATACGCGTTACCTTAACTATTTTTAGTGCACATAACATTAAAATAGTTTAAATTTGCGATTTTTTGTGACTTTAACAAGTTTCCGGATTATTGACAAAATAAATTTTATTTTACACAAAAAGAAAAAATGTAGTAAATAAATGTTGAAAGCAAGTAATTAATTAGTTAAAGCATTATCATACCTGTCAATTCTGAAAAAGAAACTTTTCTGTCAAACATCAGACCACATCCACAATGTGTCGTTCACTAATATAAAAACGTTCTATCGCCGTATCTCGCTCATATCCTTCGAATTTAATTAAAATAAAACAATTGCTTTCAATTCAGCAGTTTCAAAGCAGGCTGGGAAACAATGCTCTTCAAAGAAGATAATAAAGTCAGAATTGTGTTTATGTTAAATGCAAGTATTTTCTTCGCCACGACGTACGATTACTAGTTCGTAGCTTTGAGTTTCAATTTATAAGTATTATTTATTGATGACACAAAATGACCGTCCTTTTTCTGTACGAAATCTTCAACCTGGAAAAGTAAACTTTTCTCTCGAACCTCAGACCAAATCCAGAATACAAGTCGTTTTCTAATATACATATATGAGTCCCATCACCGTCTCTTGACGATCCACATATCCATCAAACTTCGTTACAATGAAATAACCACTTCTAATTTGACAGTTTCAAAGCAAGATGAGAAAGAAATGGTTCTCCAATAATGATAAAGAGTCAGTATTTTGTATAGGTCAAATGCAAGTATTTTCACCTTCTTCGGCATGAAGTACGGATTAGTAGCTTTGACATTTAATTTATTGTTATTATTTATGCAAGACTCACAATAGTAATGCTTTTTTCTGTACGAAATCTTGGTTAAAAAAAGTTTACACTAAAGTAAACTGGATCTCAAGAACGGCTGAAAATTCACCGGATAACTTACACCGTTGAAGACTGCACTGCCACATTCTGTTAATGTAAAAAAGTTATGTACTCTAACAAAAAATATTAACCACATTAAACAAATTGTAGTAAATAAATTTCGAAAGCATGCAATTATGTAAGTTAATATAACCGTACCTGTCAACCCTGAAAAAGAAACTTTTCCGTCAAACCTCAGACTAAATCCAGGGTATAAGTCGTTTGCTAATATGAATTGCTTTTAATTTAACAAGTTTTGAAGAGAAAAAAAATGTTCTGCAAAGAAGATAATAAAGTCAGAATTGTGTTTATGTTAAATGCAAGTATTTTTTTCGTCACGAAGTACTATTACTAATTCTTAGCTTTGAGTTTACATTTATCAGTATTATTTATCCATGACACACAATAACCGTTCTTTTTCTGTACGAAATCTTCGTAAAAATTAAGTTTACACGTTATTAAACTGTATCCCAAACACGGCTGAAAATTCTTCCGCCAACTTTCACTCTGAAACACTGCGCTGCCTCATTTTGTCAATCTAAAAAGTCAAGCATTTTAATAAATTATTAAAAATATTAAACAAATAAAATAAGAAAAAGGAAAATACATTAGAATAATTCCAAAATTCAATTTACATTTAATCATATGAAAATTTACGATACATAACCTTAAACTATATGTAATTCTTATTTTTTGCGATATTAATCAAATTTTAAGATAATTGATAAAATAATATTTTTACTTTACACAGAACCGAAAAATATATAAAAATAAAAGTAAATAAATGTTGAAAGCAAGTAATTATTTAAGTTAACTTAAACATACCTGTCAATCCTAAAAAGAAAACTTTTCTGACAGCCCTCAGATCAAAACCAAAATACAAGTCGTTCGCTAATATGAAAACGTCCTATTGCAGTCTATTTACGTATATCCATCAAACTTGGTTAAAATAAAACAATCAATTTTAATTTCACAAATCCGATGCAATTAGGAAAAAATGATTCTACTATGAAGATAAAGGGTTAGTATTTTGTATATGTTAAATGCAAGTATTTCTTCGACACGACATACAAATTAGTTGCTTTGAGTTTCAATTTAACGAGATTAATTATCAAAGACACATAATAATTTGTTTTTTCTGCACAAAATCTTCGTAAAACAATAATTTTACACCGAAGTAAAATCTATCTCAAGCAGAACTTAAAATTCGCCCAACACCAAAGCAACAGAGATGCTGTCATCAGATGGCAATAGATGTCGCTATAACTACATTGTCCAAAATGGTTAATTTTTCTTTTAAAATACTTTTAGTAATTATTTTTGCATTAAAATGTTACTTATACTTACTCATATACAATTATTTTACATTTAAAGACTTCTAAACATTTAAAATACACACTTAATTTTATAGTGATTTATATTGAATTTGAATTTTCGTGGCGCGTTTAGTACCAGTCCACGCCATGCAGAGTGCGCTGCTAGCGCGCCTAACCGCAACACGGGAGTGATACGGGCCTGCATATCCCAGACATCACAAGTGAATCCAAGATCTGTTAGCGAAGGATTCACTTAGCTACCATCGTGCTAGGGTTGGACCAAAGGATCCGGCCCACACACGAGGGCATTACTAGCGGGTTCCACGGAGAGGCTGAATCCCTACACAGAAAAACATTTTACTTAAATGCAGTAGTTCACTCTTACGGAATTTAAGGTGTGATGTGAGTCAGTACACTCTGCGTGAAAGTCAGTATCAAATAAAAAACCTTAAAATAAGTTCTGTGCATTGACTGAAAGTTAGCTACCGTCGGTAATAAAGTCTGACGTTTTAAGGTACTAAAGTACATGTCCCTATGCTTTGGGAAGCAAGGTTACTTTATAAAGTAATAGGGTAAATTTTATTAATAAAATATAAATAAAATTTGCTGTAATTTTATAATTACAGTATTAATTATTTTCTTTGTGTTAAAGTTTATTGATAATAATTAATTTTAAAAACATTACAGCCCCAGTGGGCAAAAAACGTTTATACGTCAAACATATACACTGACGTTTCATATCCACTCACGCTTGCGCTATAACACAGAGCGACTTTCAGTTCAACTTTCGTGATTTTCAGTTCATTGAGTAAACACATTATACGATATTTAATATACGTACTAAATGCTGCACCAGTGGCACAGTTTTTCAGTACGCTTTTTAATTTAAAGTGCTTTAAGATACATGATACTCACTTTCTGTAAATCATAGTATCTTATTTTTCGTTACTGCTTTAATTTCAGACTGAAATGAAAATTAGTTCATTTATATTTTAAGTAAAATGTTTTACTGTGTATCCGCAGACCTTAAGGACCACGACCATGCCACTACGTCAAGCTGTATTTGCTACGTAAATGAACAAAAGGAGTAGTGTACATCCACTAGTGATGCCACCACTCCATATGATAGTATTTGCTACGATTCCGTGGATGGCAAGTCAGGCCCCAGCCGAAAGCGGACAGCACTTCTTTTTGTCTCTGGAACCTAGGTTCCAGAGCTCGATACCCGCAATTGACAGAAGGGCACACCTTTAAGAAATCAGATTCTCAAGGATGCCCCTCATCAAGGCGGTTTGATGTGTTGATGCTCAGAAATAATTCCTCACTACTCAACACATCGGCCGGCTGATACACAAAGATACGGCGAAGAATTAAAATTCTTCTGTAATAATATCTACACCAAACGCGCGTAACCCTAGCATAAGATATGTCTTTTATAAGGCGCAGGGCGAAAATTCGTTGAAAAACCACTGAACAGCATTAATAAGCACAAAAGCGTACTTGCTATCTTTTGCAAGATACGACTCCCAATGGCAATACTACTCCTTTACAAGGTTACCACGGCAGACACCTTATACATTTACTTCCAATTCCCAGACACTATGTCTGGAAACTCAATCGATTACACCCAAAGGTTTAACCGATCGACACGCAATAGCAAGCATTAGTTAGGATGAATATCCATATCCAACTCTACCACGAGGAGGTTCTTGGTTAGCGTGTGGATCTTAAGGTTCGGTTCTAATGTGTATCACGCCAGAAAATAGAATCTATTCGCTGAGGCACATTAGCCTTAAGAGAGTTTACCCTTAGAAGGAACCGCGAGTACCGACACTATGCCGATCTAATTCCACGGCTACGTCTTCCTGAGGATTCAATTTGTTGCCAAATAGGCAAAATAGATTCATGATTCAGGAGGTCCAACATGCGTTTATGGTGACATTCAATGGATACGACAGTCAAACCTCGAACCCTTTCTGACAAATTTAATATATCACCTAACATCAACAACAACAAAACAGTCTATCTTTAAACCGAAATAAAATAAATTTCGTCTCTATGATTTTGCGCTACTTCTCTGATTTATTTAAATCGGTCTTTATATCCGCCCAAAATTAACGACGTCCCTAAAAATGACCGCTTATTCGCTAATTCATTCGAGTCGCTCTCTAACCCCTTAACCCATTTAGTCCCAGATGTCCGTTTTTTTAAGTACAAGTTCGAACTTCCCGTTCTAAGGGTTCCGGTTTTTAAAAAAATCGGGACAAAGGTTTTCTTATGGATTTGAGTGTCCTCTTTCAGAATCTGGAAAAAAATTTCAATTTCGACTTAATGATAAAAAGTTATAATTGTTTAAACAAAAAAAAATCCGTTTTTTTAGTGTTTTTTTTCCACCCTAAACTGATTTTTCTATGACAATTGTTTATAAAAATTGTTTATAACATTGTTAAAAATTGCTGAATAATGTTAAATGAAATAATATATCTATAACAAAGAATTTGATTACAAGAAGGTATTATATAATAAGAAAATGCTTTTTTTCCATGATGGTACTTCATATTTAGCAAATTGTTTATAAGAATTGTTTACAACATTTTTATACATTGTTTACAAATTTTTTATAAACAATAGATACTTTAGTTTTCACTTTTAATGACAAAAAAAAGTTAGTAGTGAAGAAAAGAATATTTTTGTCCACTTTAAACATCTTTGTTTATAAAAATTGTTTATAACATTGTAAAAAAATTTAAATAATCACAGACAAAGATTTGTCTTTTAAATATATATTCTAATGACAAACCAAGTAAATAGTGAAAAAAAATATTTCTTTTCACTCTAAACTTCTTTTTCTATGAAAATTGTTTATAACATTTTCAAATATTGCTAAATAATGTTAAATGGAAGTTTAATCCTTATGCAACATTTTCATAATCAGAGAGCATAATAAAATTAAAATAATAAAATTTCTACCATTCTATTGCATTTTTTGCAAAATTGTTTATAAAAATTGTTTATAACATTCTTAAACATTGCAAAATAATTTTGAATTAAATTGTTTACTTTAAATATCCATTTTTAACTTACCCAAAGAAGAGAATTGATGAAAATAAATTTTTTACATCCACTTTGGCTCAGTTTTCAAATTGTTTATAATAATTGTTTATAATATTGTTAAATAACATCAAATAACAATATTTTTTATTGAAGCAGCATTATTTTATTTAAATGAAGCATAAAAGTAAAAAAAAATGTAGAGTTAAAATTTTTTAAAATTATTTTTCCAAATTTGCATATTTTGGCGGCCACTATTGAGGCACCATTTTGAAATTTGTAAAAAATTGTTTTTGTCAGTATGTCTATCTGATAGTCCTAACATTTTCGACGCGATATTTTGATGTTCCAGATTTTTCCCAAGCCGATTTCAATTAAATAATCTGCATTTAAAGAAAAAAAACACTAAAAAAACGGATTTTTTTTTGTTTAAACAATTATAACTTTTTATCATTAAGTCGAAATTGAAATTTTTTTCCAGATTCTGAAAGAGGACACTCAAATCCATAAGAAAACCTTTGTCCCGATTTTTTTAAAAACCGGAACCCTTAGAACGGGAAGTTCGAACTTGTACTTAAAAAAACGGACATTTGGGAGTAAATGGGTTAATACAACACACAACAAGGAAAAGAATCGAAAGAAAAGGAAATAATAAAACGTCAATATTTAAATATTTCGAATTAAAAAAAAATTAATAATGATAACAATTAATAATTAACAACTTAAATTAATTATTTTTTAAACGTCTTAATAGTCACTATTTTAACACAAAAGAAAATTTAACCAGAAAACGGCAAATACTAACACAAAATATCTCCTAAATTTCCTCCAGAAAAATCCAATAAATGGAAAAAAAAATATTGTTTCCTGCAATAGATTGATCCTTGGTTGCAAATTTAGTCATAATTTTTCTTTCTCTCTAAAAATTTGAGTCTTACAATGGCCAGGTTTATTTCAAAACTCACACAACAAAATTATTAACTAAAAATTCCCTCGAGTCCCAATACAAACCTCACAACAAATGTAATTTTTACTGGAAATTTCAACGTGGGCTCCTAATAAGACACCAATTTATACCGGGAAAAGTATAGTTTAATTTTAAACAAATTGATAACTATTGAACCAGTAACCCGAAATTGTTATTCTTAGTCACAAATAAAATCTCGGCTCAAAAAAATAATTCCAACAAATAATATACAATAATTAAGCTTTCAAAAGGGGGGAACAGCTAAGAAAAAATCGTTAATGCATCGATCGCCAGTTATATACAAATTCAAACCTTGACGTTGAACTCTCCAACAACCAATTGTGTCCTTAAATTCAAATGAAACTCCTCACCACTTCCAATTTAACGAATTAAATAAAGAAGGAAAATTAAATTAAACACAAAACTTTACTAAATAATTATTTTAATAAATACAATAAAACAAAATATACAATTAGGTTTAACAGAAAATAAGTAACTTAAATTAATAATTAATGATTCAACTCTTTCTTCCTGATTCTAACACGACCAAAACAAGGGAATGATAAGCGAATAATGAATGAATTGGTTCTAACGTTTTCTGGAAGCCTACATCAAAATTAGGGAGAACTTCTCCTTTATCAGATCCTTGATTTTTCCTATGCATCCTTCCTTGTTCGATTATTTTAATGTTGCTATATTTTTTTGAATGTGTCGCCCTCTAAAATTTGAGTCAATATACTTTATAAAAATGTAATTCTACAGAATAAGCTAATTTGTAATGAGTAGAAAAAGTTACAGCAAAAAAATCCCAACTTCCTGCCATTGAAAAAATCGTATAATTGATTTTATGCAATAAAAACATATAAAAAAATTTTTGCGGGAAATTTGTCAGTAAGAGTTTATTGCATAAATGCCTAACAAGTCAGAAAATCGTAATATGAGCTAAATCGGATACTTATTAAAAAAGTTAGAGCAATTTGAGTTTGGCTACATGCTGAATACAAAATATTGAAAATTTTTTTAAAAATGTTTCTTCCTCTTCTTGGCGATTTTTGAGGGTTGTGACGTCACTTTTCGAAATTTACCTATAACTTTTTACATAATTAAGATTTTTGAAAATCCTTTGAGCTGGATCCTCCTGGGGGACCAGTCTACCAGTTTCTTGCAAAAAAAAATGAATTTTCGCAAAATTTTTTTTTAGTTTTGCAAAAAATTGCAAAAAAGTTTTTAAATGTGTCGCCCTCTAAAATTTGAGTAAATGTACTTCCCAAGAATGTGAATCTAGAAAATGACCTAATTTTTAAACAATAGAGAAAAAATCCCAACTTTCTGTCATTGAAAAAATCGTAAAATTGTTTTTTTGCAATAAAAACATAGAAAAAAATTTTTGCGGGAATTTTGTCACTAAGAGTTTATTGCAGAAAGGAATAACAAGTCAGAAAATCGTAATATGAGCTAAATCGGATACTTATTAAAAAAGTTAGAGCATTTTAAGTTTGGCTACATGCTGAATCCAAAATGTTAAAAATTTTTTTAAAAATTCTTCTTTCTCTTCTAGGCGATTTTTGAGGGTTGTGACGTCACTTTTCGAAATTTACCTATAACTTTTTACATAATTAAAATTTTTAAAAATCCTTTGAGCTGGATCCTCCTGGGGGTCCAGTCTACCAGTTTCTTGCAAAAAAAATAAATTTTCGCAAAATTTTTTTTTAGTTTTGCAAAAAATTGCAAATAATTTTTTGAATGTGTCGCCCCCTAAAATTTGAGTAAATGTACTTCCCAAGAATGTGAATCTAGAAAATGACCTAATTTTTAAACAATAGAGAAAAAATCCCAACTTTCTGTCATTGAAAAAATCGTAAAATTGTTTTTTTGCAATAAAAACATAGAAAAAAATTTTTGCGGGAAATTTGTCAGTAAGAGTTTATTGCATAAATGCCTAACAAGTCAGAAAATCGTAATATGAGCTAAATCGGATACTTATTAAAAAAGTTAGAGCAATTTGAGTTTGGCTACATGCTGAATCCAAAATATTGAAAATTTTTTTAAAAATGTTTCTTCCTCTTCTTGGCGATTTTTGAGGGTTGTGACGTCACTTTTCGAAATTTACCTATAACTTTTTACATAATTAAGATTTTTGAAAATCCTTTGAGCTGGATCCTCCTGGGGGACCAGTCTACCAGTTTCTTGCAAAAAAAATGAATTTTCGCAAAATTTTTTTTTAGTTTTGCAAAAAATTGCAAAAAAGTTTTTAAATGTGTTGCTTTCTAAAATTTGAGTAAATGTACTTCCCAAGAATGTGAATCTAGAAAATGACCTAATTTTTAAACAATAGAGAAAAAATCCCAACTTTCTGTCATTGAAAAAATCGTAAAATTGTTTTTTTGCAATAAAAACATAGAAAAAAATTTTTGCGGGAATTTTGTCACTAAGAGTTTATTGCAGAAAGGAATAACAAGTCAGAAAATCGTAATATGAGCTAAATCGGATACTTATTAAAAAAGTTAGAGCATTTTGAGTTTGGCTACATGCTGAATCCAAAATGTTAAAAATTTTTTTAAAAATTCTTCTTTCTCTTCTAGGCGATTTTTGAGGGTTGTGACGTCACTTTTCGAAATTTACCTATAACTTTTTACATAATTAAAATTTTTAAAAATCCTTTGAGCTGGATCCTCCTGGGGGTCCAGTCTACCAGTTTCTTGCAAAAAAAATAAATTTTCGCAAAATTTTTTTTTAGTTTTGCAAAAAATTGCAAATAATTTTTTGAATGTGTCGCCCCCTATAATTTGAGTAAATGTACTTCCCAAGAATGTGAATCTACAAAATGACCTAATTTTTAAAGAATAGAGAAAAGATAGAGCAAAAAAATCCCAACTTTCTATCATTGAAAAAATTATACAATTGATTTTTTTGCAATAAAAAGATAGAAAAAATTTTTTGCGGGAAATTTGTCAGTAAGAGTTTATTGCATAAATGCCTAACAAGTCAGAAAATCGTAATATGAGCTAAATCGGATACTTATTAAAAAAGTTAGAGCAATTTGAGTTTGGCTACATGCTGAATCCAAAATATTGAAAATTTTTTTAAAAATGTTTCTTCCTCTTCTTGGCGATTTTTGAGGGTTGTGACGTCACTTTTCGAAATTTACCTATAACTTTTTACATAATTAAGATTTTTGAAAATCCTTTGAGCTGGATCCTCCTGGGGGACCAGTCTACCAGTTTCTTGCAAAAAAAATGAATTTTCGCAAAATTTTTTTTTAGTTTTGCAAAAAATTGCAAAAAAGTTTTTAAATGTGTCGTCCTCTAAAATTTTATTTTCTTTTAAACTATAAACAGAAAAAAAATTTAGTTTCCATAAATTTTATATTTTGAAACGTTTTTAATTCTCCTGAAAATGGGTGGTCTCTCAATTTTGACCGGTAGTGTATTATGAATTAAAAATATAAATTTTAATCCAAATGAATTATACATAAATTTTGAATTTTTAACCACATGAATTCGAAGAATCTACGATATAAGTATATTAGAAAATATAATAAAAATGATCAATTAAAAACAATGTTAAAGGTTTTAAGAATCAAGTATTGAATAGATATGATTAAAGGTGTTTATTCATATTAATATATGCAGGAAATTAATACATTTTATTTTTATGTACGAAATATATTAATAATACAATAAATGCTAAAAACTAATAATAAATATATATTTTTACCGAGTATTTTACGACAGAGTATTTTTGTTATTTAAAATGAATAAGTATCAAAAGTTGATACAGTCTACAATTTTGTGAAAGAAAAAATTGAAAGAAAATTTTTCAAAAACAAAAAAATAACTTAAATTTTTAATTTACAAATCAATATTCTTAACTTCTTAAATATACTAATAACTTTAAATACTGCCGACACAAATTCTTAAAGTCTTT
Organism: Leptopilina drosophilae; assembly: GCA_032873175.1. Lineage (NCBI taxonomy): Eukaryota > Metazoa > Arthropoda > Insecta > Hymenoptera > Figitidae > Leptopilina > Leptopilina drosophilae. Next base: position 19,782 of record JAVJHS010000053.1, on the reverse strand, counting down.
ACTTTACAACATTATGCATTGATGCAGTACCTTTGGAACAAGCTACTGTAATATTTATATTACTAATGATAGTAATAAGGTTTACGAAAAGTTTTAAAGCTTATGTTTTATTTCATGAAAAATAGTATCATGTAACTTAAATCAAACTTCAGTAAATTTTGGAGAAGGTATAGATAACCTATACTGCTCTATTGGCAGATATCAATGTACAGACAATTTAACTAAAACAAGATTACCATCACAGTCCACTCTAAACCAATGACATAGAACTCCTATTTTTTTTCTGTTACCTTTAACTTTGGCAAATTGGTTAGAGTATTCTATGCTTCTCCAAGTTGTACCGTTTGTATAAGCAAAACTAAGCACTAAACCAAGCATATAGTTGTTACTATCTTCTGATTTAAATTGACACCAATCTCCTACAAAAATTTCCTCACAAATTGCACAATTAGCTTTCTCAGTAGTGTTATCGGAAACAGTATTTTTTGAAATACTTTGTTCGTATTCTGATGCTCTTACTCGTTGCAAACGATCACTGCTAAGCTTGGACTCCTTAGAGTTTAGCAACCATCATATGGAAGATTTTCGAACGACTATCTCTTTTCCATGAGAATCTTTTACGACTGTAAATGGACTATTGGGGCTTAGATTTATTTGAACTTCTGAATAGTCTTCTAATTCAATTGTTCCTGTGACGTTAGATAATATAGTTAGATCTTCCAGAACTTCATGGTTCAGTTCGTCTTCTTGTTCACTTTGTTCATTAGAGATTAATAGCTCATCACAAAAATCTTCGCAATTAGAATTGTCATCTTCGATAAAAACTTCATCACAATTACGTATATTCGTATTTAAGATACGAACTTGTATGTTATTGGCTTCTAGTAAATCAACTTGCATTCCTAGCATTGCAATCATGTGAGAGGCATCTTCCTTTGCACGCTGTAAGATAGATTTTATTTTCTCATGATTCGGCAACGTACAATTTATATCTGAAATTACTGAAGGTGCAGATATATTTTTATCTCGTACTTCATAGGATGCATTTAAATGTTACGTGGGAAGATAAGATGCTCTCCTTCAATTTTAAAATCTGTGACAGATATGTCTGCTTGGAGTTGAATCCTCTGAATCCTATGAATAGCTTCCAATACAGTGCAATTCACAACAGTAGAACAGGTAGTAGAGGTTGATCTCAAATTTCGAAAGAAACTTTCACACTGTTGACTGCCATACTGCCAAGGTATAAACTGCTCATACGAATTGATTTTTTATGCATCGAAATATAGCGTTAAGTAAGCTATGAGCATTAATTTCTATGCACAAGTATGTATTTAGTGTTATACAATTATTTTGTAATGAATACTCAGATACAGAATTCACCCAAACTCGCCATAAACGTAAGAAAAATACCGAATACCATATGTAGTAAATTCTGTCTTCCATTGACAATGCTTGTGATAAGTATGAATTCAAAACGTAGTACATAATTTGACAATACGCTCTCGTAGCTTCGCTTCCTGGCACATGCTTTTCCAATAAACTCCAAATTTTCGGATCTGATATTTTTATTGCAAAAGCAAAATTCATTTTATCTTTTGATGATAAATCACTTTGGGTCAATAAATGTTTGTCTTTGGAAACCAAGTTGATAAGAGTTTGTAGGTGTCCGGATTAAATCACAAAATTTCCTAACGGCATGATTATTAAAGGCTTCAACAACCTCGATTTTAATTTACCGCCAATATGAACTGTATCCTGAGTACAAATAAATTTTGGTAGTACTTTAGCGTGAAATTCTGGAATTTTTAGATTCTCAGAAATTGCTTCAAAGGTAGGCGTTTTTGTGCCTATGCTTGTTTTATTCCGCATAGCTTTCATCAATCTTGAGTCTCCATCTGAAGATATCACAGTCCGACAAAATTTTGGCGAATCTCAGAACCAAGAACCGGATAATACTTTTTCGAAGATTTTTGACATGCTGAAGCCGAATCTAACCTCAGAATTGCCCCACCACGTCAGATTTTTGAGATATTCAAACCGAAAAGTGCCAAAAACACGTTTTTGGGCATTTTTGAAGTCCTGTACAATCAAGAGAAAATTTTTTTTCCTAAAGTTATTTACGGCATCTAAAAGTACTATTCTTCCCCTTTAAAAGGCGTTTTGAAACTTGAAAAAATCTTTATTTCTCACTAAGATATCGTCATTTGAATTTTTTGAATGTGGTAAATTGGTCAATATTCGTTTACTGACTACATTCAAAATATTCAAATGATGATATCTCAGTGAGAAAGTAAAGATTTTTTCAAGTTTCAAAAGGCCTTTTAAAGGGGAAGAATATTACTTTTAGATGCCGTAAATAACTTTAGGAAAAAAAATATCTCTTAATTGTACAGGACTTCAAAAATGCCCAAAAAACGTGTTTTTGGCACTTTTAGGTTAGAATATCTCAAAAACCTGACGTGGTAGGGCAATTCTGAGGTCAGATTCGAATTCAGCACGTCAAAAACCTCCGAAAAAGTATTATCCGGTTCTTGGTTCTGAGATTTGACAAAATTTTATCGGCCTGTGATATTCCAACCACAGTTATTCCAAGTTCTTGAAGTTTTTTTATGATATAATCCCAACGATTTTCAACATCTTCAGTCTTAAATTTATTATTTGTACCAAATAGGCAAAGGCAGAAGCAAGGAGCGTCATGTTGTAATGGTTGAGCCATAATTGTGTACAACGAAGAAGCTAAAGAATTACTATTGAAATGATTTTCAATTGCTTTAGCAGAAGTGGCTTTAAAAGAAAATGAAATCGGCATCCCACGATTATTGATTGGCAAAACAAATCCAACTAGTTGATTAGTTTGTGGATCGTACTGCACTCGTCCAGTAATACGTGTTGCATCTTCACTTAGCCAAACGAAAGGAGGTAAGTTCCTTGAATCCAAAAACTGTTTCAATTCTGTTGCTCTACATGTTCTTTCTATCAGAGAAACGGAATAAGAATTAATTGTTCTACTGATGGTACTAAGTGAAGGGAGAGGTAAATTCGACGCTAAGGTTTCATACAAAATACGCCCACCTACGATGAAAAGATACGTTTGAAAACAGTTTTAATGAATTTTCATACCTGAATCCTTTCTTTTTTAATTCTCTCTTTGCTGTAGCACATCGTACTAACATTTCCAAAAAAGATGATTTTTTTGCCAAACTTGAATCATGATCATCACGGTTAGTATTTATATTTGTTTCCATTTCAGTACATTTTTGTCGGACTTCGTTGAAATTGTCAAGGAAGTCAGCCCGAATACAACCTCGACTAACTATTCCCCCGGAACGTTATTTACTGAAGAAAAGTATCGATAATGCGTGTCCCATTGTGGTTGTTGGATTATTATCCGAATGCTGATTGCTTGTCTCAAAATTTGGTTGTCGCAGTAAAACTTGATTCTGGAAATTATTATCAGAAATGAAATTTGTTACTACTCCATTTTCATTCGATGAAAATTGTTGAAAGTGATTATTTTGCTCAAAGTGATTATTTTGCTCACTATTTCTTGTACTATCATTTTTAGCCTCAGAATGCTTTTTAACATGTCGCGTTAAGTTCGAAATTATCCATCGTTTTTTACTATTTTCTCTATCAACCATTCTCTTAAATAATACTTCAGTTGAACAAATAGGACACATGACACGAGCCTCGTAAGTTACACAATTTGTTTTATCATCTTTCATAGCTGTCACGTTGATCATCACACTTTCATCAAATTTCAAACGAATTGAATCACATAGATCGCTTTTATAAAAATTATTTTTAATTAATCGATGTAACTTTTTCTTTTCAACTTCTGTATTTATGTCAACAGTGTGAATTGCTTCTTTACTTAAATTTCCATTATTGGATAGATCAGTTTTGCGTTTTATTGCAAACGTTGCATTCTTGATTCTTTCCCCCAATAATTTAAGGGCTGAGAGTTGACGAATTCAACTAATTGTGACAATAGTATTTTTTTCACCAATTAACAAATTCAAACTTTTCAGGCCTTTTATAAAAAATACCGAAAAATTCTTTCAAATCTTTTGATTCATCTTTGATCAAGAGCAGCATGGTTGTTCGAGCAAATTTTTCGAGATCGCTAATAACTTCATTATTAATTCCTCGGAATGACAAAGGATTATCCAAATTGTTATATCTCAAAATGTTTCGAACATGAAGTGGTACAAATAATCCCAGCGTATTTTGTATTTTTTTCCAAAAATTTGAGCGAAATTTCTCTTCAATAAATTCTTCAGTGAAATGATCTCCATCGAGATCTGTATGGTTTAATGTAACACATTAAAAAATGTTTCTATTTTGGCCAAATTGTCTATACCTTTAATTAATATTAAAGGTATAGATAATTATAGGTCCTGATAATTCAGGACTGAATACCGAGCTGACGCGTGGGAAAGAAAAGCACCTAAAATCGAAAAATTCGCAAAAAATTTAGATATATAATATGACGTTTCTGAAATTCATACTTTTCGAAACTTTCAGTTTAAAGTTTCAATGAAAAGTTTCGAATTAATTGAAATTTATTAGCCTTAACCTCGAATTATTTAAAACTATTAATTTAGAAATTGTTTAGTTACGTCTCCAATTATTCCTTATTTAACTGTTAAATACAAATACTATACTATTCTAAATGTTTTTAATTCAAAATATTTATTTTTACAAAAATTTATTTCTTAATTTATTAATTTTCATAAATTTTTTTTTAATTTTCATTATTAAACTAAGATTTTTTTAATCACATGATTGATTAAGAATAAAAAACTTGTTTTAAATCTATTTACATCTTAAAGAACATTTATTAATCATAGTAATTAAATTGCACCAATAATTACATTTTTTAAAACAATTTAGTCTTTTAAAAATAAAATTTCAAGGATCACATAAATGAATAGGTAAATATGTTTACAATAACAAATTTGTGCGGGTTAAGAATTTAAAATAAGCACAAATTCTATCAACTTCATGTTTACATGATTGAGACTTGACATAACCAAAATTCCATATTTACAAATTTTATAAATTTCATGAAAAATTTCATCAAAACGAAAGTTTCCAATTGAAAGTTTCAACGGCACATTACTTACTAGGCAGAATGTAGTAAAAAATGCGTCTTATTAATTATTGAATTAATAGTAAATAAATACATATTTAAACATATATTTATATTAAAGATAAATAAAACTTATGAAAAATAAAACTAATAAAGCTATTAGGGAATTAAAAAAATAGGTATTTTCACATTTTAGATATATTTTTATTACGTTCTTTTTAAGGTTAAGATTTATGTCAATAAAGAAATAGGCTAATATCACCTTCCAATTTCGTTTACAATTACTACAACACTATTTATTTTTCGAAAATTTATATTATAATAAAAAATTTAGACTTACCTTTGTACATAATTGAATGTTTTAGAGAAATTGTAATAAAAAAACATGTCAGAATTGTGTTTCGAAATTTACCTATAACTTTTTACATAATTAAAATTTTTAAAAATCCTTTGAGCTGGATCCTCCTGGGAGACCAGTCTACCATTTTCTTGCAAAAAAAATGAATTTTCGCAAAATTTTTTTTTTAGTTTTGCAAAAAATTGCAAAAAAGTTTTTAAATGTGTCGCCCTCTAGGAAAAGTTAGAGCAAAAAAATCCCAACTTTCTGTTCATTGAAAAAAATCATACAATTGATTTTTTTGCAATAAAAAACATATAAAAAAATTTTTGCGGGAATTTGGTCAGTAAGAGTTTATTGCAGAAAGGCCTAACAAGTCAGAAAATCGTAATATGAAGCTAAATCGGATGCTTATTAAAAAAGTTAGAGCAATTTGAGTTTGGCTGCATGCTGAATCCAAAAATATTGAAAATTTTTTATAAAAATGTTTCTTCCTCTTCTAGCCGATTTTTGAGGGTTGTTGACGGTCACTTTTCGAAATTTACCTATAACTTTTTACATAATTAAAATTTTTTAAAATCCTTTGAGCTGAATCCTCCTGGGGGACCAGTCTACCAGTTTCTTGCAAAAAAAATAAATTATCGCAAAATTTTTTTTTAGTTTTGCAAAAAATTGCAAAAAAGTTTTTAAATGTGTCGCCCTCTAGAATTTGAGAAAATGTACTTCCCAAGAATGTGAATCTAGAAAATGACCTAATTTTTTAAACAATAGAGAAAAAATCCCAACTTTCTGTCATTGAAAAAAATCGTATAATTGATTTTTTTGCAATAAAAACATAAAAAAAAATTTTTGCGGGAATTTTGTCACTAAGAGTTTATTGCAGAAAGGCCTAACAAGTCAGAAAATCGTAATATGAGCTAAATCGGATACTTATTAAAAAAAAGTTAGAGCATTTTGAGTTTGGCTACATGCTGTAATCCCAAAATGTTGAAAATTTTTTTAAAAATTCTTCTTTCTCTTCTAGGCGATTTTTGAGGGTTGTGACGTCCACTTTTCGAAATTTACCTATAACTTTTTACATAAAATAAGATTTTTGAAAATCCATTTGAGCTGGATCCTCCTTTGGGACCTAGTGTACCAGTTTCTTTGCAAAAAAAAATAAATTTTTCGCAAAATTTTTTTTTAGTTTTGCAAAAAATTGCAAAAAAGTTTTTAAATGTGTCGCCCCTCTAGAATTTGAGTAAATGTACTTGCCCAAGAATGTGAAATCTACAAAATGACCTAATTTTTAAAGAATAGAGAAAAGTTAGAGCAAAAAAATCCTAACATTCTGTCATTGAAAAAATCGTATAATTGATTTTTTTTGCAATAAAAACATAGAAAAAAATTTTTGCTGGGAATTTTGTCACTAAGAGTTTATTGCAGAAAGGCCTAACAAGTCAGAAAATCGTAATATGAGCTAAATCGGATACTTATTAAAAAAGTTAGAGCATTTTGAGTTTGGCTACATGCTGAATCCAAAATGTTGAAAATTTTTTTAAAAATTCTTCTTCTTTCTCTTCTAGGCGATTTTTGAGGGTTGTGACGTCCACTTTTCGAAATTTACCTATACCTTTTAACATAAATAAGATTTTTAAAAATCCTTTGACCTGGATCCTCCTGGGGGACCAGTCTACCTGTTTCTTGCAAAAAAAATAAATTTTCGCAAAATTTTTTTTTAGTTTTGCAAAAAATTGCAAAAAAGTTTTTAAATGTGTCGCCCTCTAGAATTTGCGTAAATGTACATCCCAAGAATGTGAATCTAGAAAATGACCTAATTTTTAAACAATAGAGAAAAAATCCCAACTTTCTGTCATTGAAAAAATCGTATAATTGATTTTTTTGCAATAAAAACATATAAAAAAATTTTTGCGGGAATTTTGTCACTAAGAGTTTATTGCAGAAAGGCCTTACAAGTCAGAAAATCGTAATATGAGCTAAATCGGATACTTATTAAAAAAGTTAGAGCAATTTGAGTTTGGATACATGCTGAATCCAAAATGTGTGAAAATTTTTTTAAAAATTCTTCTTTCTCTTCTAGGCGATTTTTGAGGGGTGTGACGTCACTTTTCGAAATTTACCTATAACTTTTAACATAAATAAGATTTTTAAAAATCCTTTGAGCTGGATCCTCCTTTGGGACCAGTGTACCAGTTTCTTGCAAAAAAAATAAATTTTCGCAAAATTTTTTTTAGTTTTGCAAAAAATTGCAAAAAATTTTTTGAATGTGTCGCCCTCTAGAATTTGAGTAAATGTACTGCCCAAGAATGTTAATCTACAAAATGACCTAATTTTGAAAGAATAGAGAAAAGTTAGAGCAAAAAAATCCCAACTTTCTGTCATTGAAAAAATCGTATAATTGATTTTTTTGCAAATAAAAACATATAAAAAAATTTTGTGCGGGAATTTTGTCACTAAGAGAAATTATTGCAGAAAGGCCATAACAAGTCAGAAAATCGTAATATGAGCTTAAAAATATTCGGATGACTTATTAAAAAAGTTAGAGCAATTTTTTGAGGTTTGGCTACATGCTGGAATCCAAAATGTTTGAAAAATTTTTTAAAAATTCTTCCTTTCTCTTCTAGGCGATTTTTGAGGGGTTGTGACGTCAATTTCACTTTTTACGAAATATTACCTATAACATTTAACATAAATAAGATTTTTTGAAAAAATGAAAAATCTTTGAGCTGGGATCCTCCTGGGGGGGAACCAGTCTACCAGTTACTTGCAAAAAAAATAAATTTTCGGCAAAATTTTTTTTTTAGTTTTGCAAAAAATTGCAAATAATTTTTTGAATGTGTCCGCCCCTCTAGAAATTGGAGATAAATGTACTGCCCAAAGAATGTGAATCTACAAAATGACCTAATTTTTAAAGAATAGAGACAAAGTTAGAGCAAAAAAATCCCAAACTTTCTGTCATTGAAGAAAATCGATTTAATTGATTTTTTTGCAATAAAAAACATATAATAAAAAATTTTTTGCGGGAATTTTAATATCATCTAAGTAGTTTATTGCAGAAAAGGCCATAGCAAGTCAGAAAATCGTTAATATGAGCTAACTCGGATTACTTATTTAAAAAACGTTGGAGCAATTAGAGTTTGGCTACATGCTGAAATCCAAAATGTTGTAAAAATTTTTTAAAAATTCTTCTTTCTCTTCTAGGCGATTTTTGAGGGTTGTGACGTCACTTTTCGAAATTTACCTATAACCATTTTGAACATAAATAAGATTTTTGAAAAATTCCTTTGAGCTGCGGATCCTCCCTGGGGGACCAGTCTAAACCAGTTTTCTTGCAAAAAAAATTAAATTTTTTCGCAAATTTTTTTATTAGTTTTGCATAAAAAAATTTGCAATAATAATTTTTTGGATTGAATGTGTCGCCCTCTAGAATTTGAGTAAATGCTTACTTGCCCAAGAATGTGAATCTACAAAATGACCTAAATTTTTAAAAGTAATAGAGAATAAAGTTAGAGCAAAAAACTCCCAACATTCTGTCATTGAAACAAAATCGTATAATTGATATTTTTTTTGCAATAAAATCATAGAAAAAATAAAATTTTGCGGGGAAGTTGTCACTAAGAGTATATTGCAGAAAGGCCATAACAAGTCAGAAAAATCGTAATATGAGCTAAATACGGATACTTATTAAAAAAAAGTTGGAGCAATTTGAGTTTGGCTACATGCTGTAATCCAAAATGGTTGAAAATTTTTTTTTAAAAATTCTTCTTTCTCTTCTAGGCGATTTTTTGAGGGTTGTGATCGAGTCACTTTTCGAAATTTACCCTATAAACTTTTAAACATAAATAAGAATTTTTGAAAATCCTTTGAGCTGGATCCTCCTTTTTGGGGACCAAGTATGTACCAGTTATCTTGCAAAAAAATAAATTTTTCGCCAAAATTTTTTTTTTTTTTGTTTTTAGTTTTGTCAAAAAATGTTGCAAAAAAGTTTTTAAAATGTGTCGCCCTCTAGAATTTGAGTAGTAATTGTACTGCCCTAAGGAATTGTGAAATCTAAGAAAAATGACCCTAATTTTTAAACAATAGAGAAAAAAATCCCAACTTTCTGTCATTGAAAAAATCGTTATTAATTGCTCATTGAGTAGATATTTGCTATAAAAACATTATAGATAAAAAATTTTTGCGGGAATTTTGCCACTAAGAGTTATTATTGCAAGTGAAAGAGCCACCATAGCAAGTCAGAAAATCGTAATTATGACGCTAATAAATTCCGGAATTACTTTATTAAAAGAAGTTGGTTAGAGCAATTTTGAGTTTGGGACTACATGCGGGAATTCCAATAATGTTGAAAAAATTTATTTTTTTTATAAAATTCTTCTTTTACTCTTCTAGGCGATTTTTGAGGGGTTGTGACGTCACTTTTCGAAATTTACCTATAACCTATTTTAACATAAATAAGATTTTTGAAAATCCTTTGAGCTTGGATCCTCCTTTGGGACCATGGTGTACCAGTTTTCTTGCAAAAAAAATTATATTATTTCGCAAAATTTTTTTTGTATTAGTTTTTTGCAAAAAATTGCTAAAAAGTTTGTTTAATATGTGTCGCCCTCTAAGAATTTGAGGTAACATGTGTACTGGCCGCAAAGATTGTTAATCTACAAAATGAACACTAATTTTGAACAGAATAAGAGAAAAGTATTAGAGCATAAATATAAAATTCCCAACTTTCTGTCTATTGAAAAAATTCGTTATAATTGAATTTTATTTGCAATAAAAATCATATAAAATAAAATTTTTTGCGGGAATTGTGTCACTAAGAGTTTATTGCAGAGAAAAGGCACCTAAATATACAAGTCAGAAAATCGTAACTATGAGCTATAATATCGGATAACTTTATTAAAAAAAGGTGTCATCAGAGCCATTTTGAGTTTGGCTACCATGCTGAATCCAATAAATGTTTGAACAATTTTTTTATATCAAAAATTCATTCTTTCTCTTCTAGGCGATTTTTGTGCGTTTGTGACGTCACTTTATATCACGAAATGTAGGTATAACTTTTTTAGCATAATTAAGGATTTTTAATAAATATTCTTTTGAGACTGGATCCTACCTGGGCGGACCAGTCTACCAGTTTCCTGCAAAAAAAATTAATTTTCGACAATAAATTTTTTTTTAGGTTGCTTTTGCATATCAAAATTGCAAAACAAAGTTTTTTAAAATGTGTTCTCGCCCCTCTAGAATTTGATGGTAAATGTAATTTATACCAAAGTAATGTGGAATACTTACCAAATAAAAATGTTAAACCTAATTTTTTTAAAGTTAGTAGAGAAAAGTTTTAGAGCAAAATAATTAAAATCCCAACATTCTGTCAATTAAAAATAATCGTATAATTGAGTGTTCTGTTTTGCAATTTATAAAACATAGAAAAAAATTATATGCCGGGATATTTTGGTCAGCTAAGAGTTTATTTGCAGACTTAGATAAGGCATTTTTTGTATTTACTAACTTAGCAAGTCCAGAGAAAAACGTACATATGAGCTAAATTCGGAATACTATTATTAAATAAAGTTGTAGCAATGTTGCGTTTTGGGCTAACTCATGCTGAAATCAAATATGTTGAAAATATTTTTTTTTAAAAAGATTCACGTTACTATTCTCCTTCTAGTCTGATTTTTTGAGGGCTTGTGAGTGACGTCACATTTCTGAAATTATACCTAATAATCTCATTTTAACATTAAATAAAGGATTTTTTAAATCCACTTTGAGACTAGGATCCTCCTGGGTGGACCAGTCCTACCATTTTTCTTGGCTTATATATATAAAAAAAATAAATATATTTTCGCTACAAAATTTTTTTTTATTTAGTTTTGCAAAAATATTTGCAAAATAATTTTTCTCGTGAATGTGTCGCCCTCTCAGAATTAGATATAAATGTAATCTGCCCCAAAGAATTGTGAATCCATAACACAAATATGACCTAATTTTTAAAGAATAGAGATATACAAGTTTATGAGCAAAAAAATCCCAAAAACATTTCAGTCATTGAAATCAGAATCGAGTTAGTTATAATGATTTTTTTGATTTGCAATAAAATCATAGAACATAATATTTTTGCAAGAGGAATATTTGTCACTATAGAGTTTATTTAGCAGATCAAGGTCGCTCTAATCGAACGTCAGTGGAAAAATTCGTTTAATAATGAGCTAAATATAATCTGGATACTTTATATAAAATAAGTTTTAGAGCCATTTTTGAGTTTTGGCTATAATCAATGCTGAATCCAAACAGTTGGATAAAATTTTTTTATAATTAACTGCTTCTTCTCATATCCACTTCCTACGGCTATTATATAGAGCAGTTTAGTGAGTACAATTTTCGAAATGACCCTTTTATGTATTTAAGACTTTTTACAATAATTATAAAAGACTTTTTTTTAAAAATTTCATTGAGCATGTATTCCTCCTGGGGGACCCAGTTCTACCCATGTTTCCCCTTCCTGATCAATAAAGAAAAAAATAATAAATTTTGCCGCAAAATATTTTTTTTAGTTTGCAAAAATAAATTGCAAAAAAGATTTTTTTAAATGTGATCCGCCCACTATAATTTTGATGGTAAAATGTTTACTTTACCAAGAATGTGAATCTTACAAATATTACCTAGATTTATTAAGAGTAGACGAAAAGTTATGTTAGAAGCAATAATAATTAATCCCACAATACTTTCTGTCAATTAAAAAAAATCGTTTTATAATATTGATAAATTTTTTATTGCCAATAAAAATTCATATTGAAAAAAATTAACTTTTTGACGGGAATATTTGTCACTTAAGAGATTATAGACCAGAAAGGCACTGAGCAAGTCAGAAAATCTAGGTTAATTACATGTATCTTAATATCGGGAAATTACTTATTAAAAAAGTTAGGTAGCAAATTTGTGAGTTTGGCTATGCATTGCACATGAGAATCCAAAATGTTTGAAAAATTTTTTAAAAAATTTCATTGACTTATCTTCATTCATAGGCTCGGAGATTTTTGTGAGGGTTGTGACGTCACTTTTTCACAGTAAAATTTACCGCACTGTATATACCTTTAACATAAACATAAGATTTTTTGAGTGAAATCCAATTTGAGTTTCATGGATCCTCCTGGGCGTGGACCAGTCTCACCAGTAATCTCTTGCAAAAATATAAATTAATAAAATTTTCGTCAAAATTTTTTTTTTAGTTTGATTGCAAATAATATTGGCAAATAAAATTGTTTTTTAAATGTTAGTCGCCCATCTTAGAATTTTGTATAAGTAACACTGTTACTGCTACCAAAGAATGTCCATATCTACAAGAAAAAATGACCTAACTTTGTTAAAGAATAAGTGAAAAGTTTTATAGCAAGAATAGAAATAAATCCCAACAATTCTGACTAATTTAAAAAATCGTATTGTTTTAATTTGATTTTTTTTGGCTAATAAATCAAATTTCATAAAAAAAAAGTTTTTGTCGGGAAATTTTGAACACTAAGGAGTTTATAGTGCAAAAGGGCCCATAAACAAAGTCCATGGAAAATTATACGTAATATGAGATAAATACGATACTTTTATTAAAAAAGTTGAGATGGCATAATTTTGAGTTTTGGCTCACATGTCATGTAATGTTATCACAAAATTGCTTGAAAAATTTTTTTTAAAAATCTCGCTTTTCTTTCTCTTCTGAGGCGATTTTTGTGAGCGTTTGTGAGACGTCCACTTTTCGAAATGTATGTATAACTTTTTTAGTCCACTAATTAATATCTTTTATAAAAAATTCATTTGAGCTGGAATCCTCCTGGGGGACCCAGTCTACCACAGTTTCCTTGCAAAAAAACATAATTATATCATTTTATCGCAAAATTTTTTTTTTTTAGTTTTTGCGTCAAAAAATTGCAATCTAAAAAAGATTTTTTGAAATGTTTTCGCCCTGCTAGATATTTGAGTTACATGTACTTATTACCTATAGAATGTGAATCTTCACAAAATGACCATAATTTTTAAAGAGAGTAGTAGAATAAGTCTAATAGCAAAAAAATCCCCTTAACATTCAGGTCATTTAAAAAAAATCTTAATTTCTATTAATGGATTTTTTTTGCAATAAAATTTACAGTAGAAAAAAAATTTTGGCCGGGAGATTTTTGTCGAACTAAGAGTTATTATTGCAGTAAAAGGCATAGAGCAAGTCAGAAAAACGATCTGCTGTATAATATGTGACTAAAATTCGGAATACATATAATTAAAAAAAGTATGGAGCAATTATTGAGTTTGGCTACATTGTCTGAAACCATATAGAAATGTTGAAAAAATTTTTAAAAATACTCTTCATTCCATCTTCTAGGCTCGATTTTGGAGGGTTGTGGTGTGACGTCCACTTTCGTATTTTTCAGAAAATCATTTACCTATAACATTTAACAAAAATAAGATTTTTTGAATAATTCCTTTTGAGCTGGTATTACCTTGCCATGGAGCGTACCAGTCAACCAGTTATTCTTGCAACATATAAAATAAATTTTTCCGCAAACCTAGATATAGTTTTTTTTTTAGTTTTGACAAAAAATTGCAAATAATTTTTTGAATGTGTCGCCCCGTCTAGAATTTTGAGTAAATGTACAGGCCCAAGAATGGTGAAATCTACAAAAATGACCTAATTTTTAAAGAAAATAGAAAAGTTAGAGCAAAAAAATCCCCAACATTTCTGTCATTGAAAAAATCGTTATAATTGATTTTTTTGCAATAACATCATAGAAAAAAATTTGTTGCGGGAATTTTGTCACTAAGAGTTTTATTGCAAAAAGTGGCATAAACAAGTCAGAGAAAATCGATAATATGAGCTAAATCGGATACTTATTAAAAAAGATTGGAGCAAATTTGAGTTTGGCTACATTGCTGAATCCCAAAATGTTTGAAATTTTTTAAATTCTTCTTTCTCTTTCTAGGCTAATTTTGAGGGTTTTGACGTCACTTTTTACGAAATTTTACCTATAACTTTTAATACATAAATAAGATTTTTTGAAAATCCTTTGTAGCTGGAATCCTCCTATTGCGGACCAGTGTTACCAGTTTTCTTTGCAAAAAAATAAAATTTTCGCAAAATTTTTTTTTTTAGTTTTGTCAAAAAAATTGCTTCAAAAAATTATTTTTAAATGTGTCGCCCTCTAGAATTTTGAGTAAGAATGTACAGTTGCCCAAGAAGTGTGCAATCTACGCATAAATGACCTAATTTTTAAAGAATAGAGAAAAGTTAGAGCAAAAAAAAATCCCAACATTCGCGTCATTGAAAAAATCGTATTAATTGATTTTTTTGCAATATTTAAAATTCGAATTGTAAAAAAAAATTTTTGAGCGGAATGGATCATGTTCGTCGACTATAGAGTTGTTTATTTGCATATAAGGCCTTATACAAAGTCAGTAAAAATCGTTAATAAGATGCAAAATCAGGTATTACTTAATTAAAAAGTAGTTAGTTGGAGCCATTTTAGAGTTTTGGCCTCTAACATGCTGAATCCAATAAATGTTTGTCAAATAATTTTTTGTTATAATTAAATTGTTCTTGCTTATCTACTTCTAGCTAGGAAGAATTTTTGAGGATGGTTGTGACGAGTCACATCTTTTCGTAACATTTACCTACTAACTTCTTTTATCATATAATAGAAGATTTTTGAAGACTCCTTGTTGAGTCAGGTGATCCACTCCTATGGGACCAGTTTGTAACAGTTTTCTTGCAAAAAAACATAGATCAAATTTTCGCAAAAATTTTTTTTTTAGTTTTGCTACAATATTTAATGCAAAAGAAAAGTTTTTTAAATGTTGTACTGCCTCTAGAATTTGAAGTAACATGTAACTGCCCCAAGCATTTTGTCTCAATCTTACCAGATTGACATAATTTTTTAAAGGAATAGAAGGATAAAGTACTATATATAGAGCTAATTAGTTACATTTCCTAACATTTCTCCGTCACATTTGAACCAAATTCGAGATTATTATTTTGATTCTTTTTTTTTGCAATATTAATCATTAAAAATAAATTTTTGCGGGAATTTTGTCAACTAAGAGTTTATTTGCAGAATGGGATCACCTAATCAAGTCAGAAAATTCGTTTATATAGATCTGTTAAATATCGGATATCTTATTAAAACTAATGGCATAGATGCATTTTGAGTTTGGCTTTTCATATGCTTCTGAAGCCCTCATAGTATGGTATATTGAATGTTTTACATTTTCTTTATTTTTAAATAATTACTTACTTTCATCTTACTAGTGACGAATTCTTTGTTGCGGTTTGTGACGTACCACTGTTATCGATAATTTAAAACGTACGTAACTCTTTTTTACATAAATAAGATTTTTGAAAATTCGCCTTTTGAGCTGGATCCTTACCTTTGGCGGGATCACAGTGTTCCAGATTTCTTGCAACTAATAAATTAATTTTCGCACAAATTTTTTTTTTATGCTTTGCTAAAATAAATTTGCAAAAAGAAAAGATTTTTAAATGATTGTCCGCCTCTCGAGGTAATTTGAGTACAAATATGTACCTGCCGCATAAGAGCTATGTGTATCTTACAAAATGATTCCATAATTTTAAAGAATAGAGAAAATAAGTTAGAGCAAGTAAAACATCCATAACATTCGGTCATTGATATTATATAGTTTTTTTAATTGATTTTTTTAGCTCAATAATAAACAATTGAGAAATAAAAAAAACATATAAAAAAAATTTTTGCACTTGGGAAGTTTAGTATCTCTATTAGAGTTTAGTTGCTAGGAATGGTTCATGGAACCTTATAAAAGTCAGACAGAATTATTTCGTACATATGAGATAATCATCGGATACTTTTTAAAAAAAGTTAGAGCATTTTGAGTTTTGGATACATGCGGAGAATTACAAAATAAATAGTCTGAAAACTTTTTTGTTATATAAGTCTTTCTTTTCATCGCTTATAAGGCACGTCTTTTTTGACGGGGGGGCTTGTGATATCAGTCACTTATATTCTCACGAAATGTTACTTATAATACTGTTTTACATAACTTTATAATTTTTTTAAATAAATCACTTTGAGATGGATCCTCTTGGTCTAGGGTCTCAGGAGTCTTCACAAGTTTTATTGCACATGTATAGAATCTAATTTTTTTATACGCAAATAGATTTTTTTTTTGTTTTGACTATAAAATTGCAAATAAAAAGTTTTTTAAATGTGTCGCAACTCGTAGAATCTTCGTTGTATAATGTATATTCACAAATGGAATGTGTCTTTCTAGAATAATTGATCCTACATTTTTATATAAGATATACAGCAAGAATTATATGCACAAAATTTCCAACATTCTGTCATTTGTAAAAAATTGTATAATTGATTTTTTTGCTTTATTTTCTTATTATTTTTTTTGAGGGGATGTTGGTCAAAGTAAGTGTTTATTGACAAGATAGGCCTAATAAGGTCAGATCTTTAAGTGCTAGTTTTTTTGTTATTAGTGTGTGCTCTAAATCGGTAATACGTATTATTAAAAGTAGTTATTGAGCAATTTTATAGTTTGGAGTTACTTGCTCTGGTATCCTAGTTATTGTTGATTACTAAGTGTTCTTTTATAATAATTCTATCTTTCTCCTTCTAGAGAGTGTTTTTGTAGGGTTGTGTAAGTAACTTTTACGATAGAATTTTACTAATAACATTGAAATACATAAATTAAGATGTTTTGAAAATCTTTTTTGAGCTCTGGATCCTCTCTGGGGGACCAGTCTACAGTCACGCGCCTGTTTCTTGCACATAAAAGATATAATAATTATTCAGTCACACAGTAGTTATTTTGTTTTTCAGTTTTGCAAAAGATAAATTGCAAATTAATTTTTTTGAATGTCTCTATTCATTATTGTATAGATTTAAAATCAACATCACAAGTCGCCCTCTAGAAATTTGAGTAAATGCTAACTGCCAAAGTATGTGAATCATTCAAGAGATATATTGACCTATTTTTTAACAGAATAGAGAAAAGTTTAGAGCAGATATATAAATCTTAACATTTGTTGTCATTGATTTTTAATCGTTATAATTGTTTTATTTTTCTTTTGCAATTTATAAATCATAGAAAGAAAAATTTTTGCAGGGAGAATTTATGTCACTAAGAG
Source organism: Leptopilina drosophilae (assembly GCA_032873175.1). Taxonomy (NCBI): domain Eukaryota; kingdom Metazoa; phylum Arthropoda; class Insecta; order Hymenoptera; family Figitidae; genus Leptopilina; species Leptopilina drosophilae. The sequence goes on along the minus strand of JAVJHS010000053.1, from coordinate 2,208 downwards.
TTTCATTGCAGAAATGAGGGTCTAACCTATACTCTAAACAAGTTATGATATATCTGGTAATATGAGCTAAATCAGGATACTTCTATTAAAATATGTTTAAGGAGTCATATTTGAGTTTGCGCTAACATGAACAGTAATCCGCAAATATGTTCGATTATTTGTTTTAAAATAATTTCTTCTTTATCTTTTAGGCGATTTTTTTTGAGGGTTGTGAAGGATCTTTTCGAAAGTTACATTTAACTTTTTTTAAATACATTATAGATTTTAAAATATCCTTCGATGTGCTCGGATCCATCTCTGGTGGGACCCAGTAAGTTCTAACTTCTGTTTCCTGCATTAAAAATAATTAAGATTGTTCGCATATAAATTTTTTTTTAGTTTTGCAACAATTAATATTAGCTAAAACAAGTTTTTAAATGTTGTCGCCCTCTATGAATTGGAGTAAATGTACTGCTTACTCAAGGAATGTGATATCTAGTCTCAGTAATAACCTTAGATTTATACATATTTTTTTAAAGTGTAGAGAAAAGTATAGAGCAAAATATCTTCCCAATATTCTGTCAGTTAAAATAAAATCGTATTATGTCATTTTTTTGCAATAAAATCATATTGAAATAAAATTTTTGCACGCCGGTGAATTTTGTCACTTAAGTAGATTTAATTGCAAGGTAGTGCTCACTCATAATAGCAAGACAGACAAATCGTAATATTGAGCTAATTCGGTTATCTTAGTATACAAAAAAGTTGGATGCATATATTTTGAATTGTTTTGCATCATGCTGATATCGCCAAATATGTTTGAAATATTTTTTAAAATTTCTCTCATTCTCTTTCTAGGCGATTTGTTTGAGGGGTTGTGAAGTTTACTTTCGCGAAATGTTACCTATAACTTTTTAACTTATATTAAATTATTTTAAAAACACCTCGTTTGAGCTGGATAACTCATGGTTTTGGGTAATCTGTACTACCTAGTTTCTTGCGACTAATAAATATAAGTATTAATTTTTACGCTCTCTATATATTTTGTGTTTTAGTTTTGCAAAAAATATTGCACACAAATAAATTGTGTTTGAATGGGTCTGCCCTCTAGAATTTGAGTTAATGTACTTCCCAACGAATGTGGAATCTAGAAAATGACATAATTTTAAAACAATAGAGAGAAAAATTCCAACTTTTCTGTCATTGAAAAAAATCGTTATAATTGATATTTTGCAATAAAAACATATAAAAAAATTTTTGCGGGAATTTGGTCAGTAAGAGTTTATTGCAGAAAGCCCTAACAAAGTCAGAAAATAGTAATATGAGACTAAATCGGATACTTATTAAAAAAGTTAGAGCAATTTATGTTTGGATACATGCTGAATCCAAAATGTTGAAAATTTTTTTAAAAATTCTTTCTTTCTCTTCTAGGCGATTTTTGAGTGGTTGTGACGTAACTTTTCGAAATTTACCTATAACTTTTAACATAAATAAGATTTTTGAAATTCCTTTGAGCTGGATCCTCCTTTGGGACCAGTCTACCAGGGTTCTTGCAAAAAAAATAAATTTTCGCAAAATTTTTTTTTAGTTTTGCCAAAAAAATTGCAAAAAAGTTTTTAAATGTGTCGCCCTCTAGAATTTGAGTAAATGTACTTCCCAAGAATGTGAATCTTCAAAATGACCTTATTTTTAAAGAATAGAGAAAAGTGTAGAGCAACAAAAAATCTAAACATTTCTGTCATTTGAAAAACAAACGTATAATTGATTTTTTTGCAATAAAAACATAGGAATAAAAATTTTTGCGGGAATTTTGTCACTAGTAGTTTATTGCTGAAAGGTCCCGAAAACAGGTCAGAAAATCGTAATATGAGCTACATCGGATACTTTATTAAAAAAGTTGGAGCAATTTGTGTTTGGCTACATGCTGAATCCAAAAATGTTGAAAATTTTTTTTAAAAATTCTTCTTTCTCTTCTAGGCGATTTTTGAGGGTTGTGACGTCACTTTTCGAAAATTTTACCTATAACCTTTTTACATAATTAAAATTTTTAAAAATCCTTTGAGCTGGATCCTCTTGGCGGGACCAGTCTACCAGTTTCTTGCAAAAAAAAATAAATTTTCGCAAAAATTTTTTTTTAGTTTTGCAAAAAAATTGCAAAACATGTTTTTAAATGTGTCGCCCTTCTAGGAATTTGTGTAAATGTACTTCCCAAGAATGTGAATCTAGAAA